>ML813976.1:102240-120344 GCA_009831015.1 Picea engelmannii | reverse complement strand
ATGAACAGTAATCATCAAAATCCTTGCTGCAATATTCACCTCCATTATCTGATCTGAGACACTTCAACTTTTTTCCTATCTCATTCTCAACCAAAGCTTTCCATTTCTTAAAAGTATCAAAAACATTAGATTTTTGTCGAATGAAATAAACCCAAGTTCTTCTAGTTGCATCATCAATAAAAGTAATATAATAATGAGAGCCACCAAGATATTTTACATGAGTTGGTCCCCATACATCTATATGCACAAGATCTAACCTTTCACTCTTCTTTTCTTTTTCGACTCTGAGAAATCTGACTCTCTTATGTTTTCCATAGACACAATGCTCACAGAAGTCCAAATCAATTTGTTTAAGATCTGGCAACAAATTTCTTTTGTGAAGTATCTGCATTCCCTTCTCACTCATGTGTCCAAGCCTATGATGCCACAGTGTTGTATCCACTCCTGTAGAAGCTAAAGATATAGAAGAGTCAGTATTACCAGTACATAAATACAATGTACCTACTTTCTCTCCTTTCACTATCACCAATGATCCTTTGATGACCTTCCACATCTTATCTGTAAATATGGATATACAACCTTCACTTTCCAACTACCCTGTTGAAATTAGATTTTTCCTTAAATCTAGAACATGTCTACCTTCTTCAACAACCATTGGTTTCCATTGCGTTGCTTTATTTTTACCTTTCCCATTCCAACAATTTTGCATGGTGCATCGTCACCCAAATCAACCTATCCAAAATCACCTTGAACATAATCTAGAAAATGTTTCCTATGGGGTGTGGCATGAAATGAATCCCATGAATCTACTGCCCAAGACTCGGAAATATTATCTACAGAAAGAATCAAAGCATCTTGTAACACATCACCTGTTACATTTTCTTCCTGATTTCTCTCTTGTTGTCCATCTCTTTGTTTCTTTGGAGCTCTTCAGTCTTTCTTAAGATGTCCTTTCTTCCCACAATTCCAGCACTCTATCTTTCCAAGTATATATTTGGATCTTCCCTTCCTAGAATTCCCATGGTTCCCGAAACCCTTTCCTCTATCCTTTTGTCTTCCCCTATTCTCCATGTTCAACGCATTTCTTGATGTCTCACCAGTGATTTTCCGTCGCATTTCCTCACTAAGGATAACACCAACAACATCATCAAATTTTAAAGTATTTGAACCAGAGACATAGTTACTTACATACATGACCAAGCCGTTCCATCTTTCTGGAAATGAGCACAAGATTAGAAGAGCCCTGACCTCATCATCAAAGTCCACTTTTACAGAACTTAGTTGATTAGCAACCGTATTAAAATCATTTAAATGATCTGCAACAGACCCACCTTCTGACATCTTCATATTAAATAATCTCTTCATTAGAAATACCTTATTGGAAGCCGAGGGTTTTTCATACAATTTGGCCAATGCGTCCATCAAACCCTTCGTTGTCTTTTCTTTGGAAATATTGAAATCCACCGATGTTGCAAGGCTCATCCGTATCATTCCTAGAGCCTTTTTGTCAAGAATCTCCCATTCTTCGTCCTTTGTAGTTGTCGGCTTCTTTTCTATTCTACCCAATGGTAGGAATAGATCCTTCTAATATAAATAGTCTTCCATCTGCATCTTCCATAATTGGTAGTTTTGGTCATTAAATTTCTCGACCCTAAACTTTCCATCTTTCGACATTGCTCCCACTCGAACCAGGAACCCTCTTTTCTTGCGAGTTACCTTTCGCTCTGATACCAGTTGTTATAAAAATAGGATCGTGGAGCAATAAAATAAAACAAATGAGGAAACAAAACAAAAAATATACACAATACAATAGAGACACATATTTACGTGGTTCACCTAGTGTGGGCTACATCCACCAGAGAAATTTCCAGGTCCTTCCTTTATTATTATCCAGCATATGAAGGGATACAACCTATAGCAAACCCGTTGTAACTTCCTCTTCTTTCTCTCACATTCTCCTATCTCAGAATATAATATTCGCCATCCACAATAGCCACAATACATTTCCCTCATAAAAGAGGGTTGCCTTCTAGGGAAAAAAACCCTAACATAATCTCTATCGTTAGATCTACGACCTTATAATGAACGGTCCAAATTTACAATGAAATTACAATATACATTTACAAGGCAATTTTTCCTTCCGGGGCAAGCGGGCCCCCGCTGGGGGCCCGCTTTCCCCCAGACCCCCTAGCCGGGGGAATAGACCCCTCGGACCCCGCAGAGGGGGTACCCCCCCTCTGCACTCCCCCACGTGGAAGAGTGTACATACTTCTGGGGTGTAAATACTTCATGGGGTATAAACACATATGAAAGTAAAATACCTTTGAATCATGAAGATAATCAGGCTCCACAACCAACAAGATCCAACTCTAGATCAAATAACCATGCAAGAATATTTCGAAGCCACACTGCTTCACGACTTACAACACTGGCTGCTATATATGCTGCCTCTACTATATTGAGTGCCATTGACGTCTGAAGCAACATCCTAATGTGATTTTTTGATCCACTACACTCCTTTCCTAATCGGAGTCTGTATAGCCCTGCAACTTCACATCTCCATCCAAGACATATCTCAAACCATATCCAACTATACCATGTAGGTACCTCAACACATGTTTTGATACTATCCAATGTACATGTATAGGCTCAACCATGTATGGACTCAAGGTGTTCACTACAAAACATATGTACTACAAAACATATTCCTGGCCTGGTGTTAATGAGGTACATCAAGGATCTAATCAATTTTATGTACAACATGGGATCCACCAAATCTGAAGAAGAATCACTCAAGAGATTCAGATTTTTCACCATTGGTGTGGCCATCGACTTGAAGTCCATCAACCTGAATCTATGTAGGATATCAACTCTATATTTTCCTTGACTAAGGAAAATCTCATCTGGTCTCTGCTACACCTCCAATCCCAGGAAATCCATATCCTTCATTTCGAACTCTAAAGTGATTTTCCTCTTGCACCCATCTGTGATATTTTCATCCCATGTAAGAAACAGGTCAACCAATATCAAGGGGAAACCATCCCCGAGCTCATCAGAATAATTGTTTGGCATATCCTGCCTTGGGTGCATGCTTAAGACTGCATGAAACCTTCTTCAATATGAATACATGAGACTCCTTCTTGTCTATCTCATGGTTTCTCTATGTACACTTCTTCTGGCTACTAGATAAAGTGTCTCGTCATAACATTCTCCCTCTTTCTGGGAGAATATTCCAGACACAAATCTCACTTTGTACTTCTATATGCTTCCATTTTCAGCATGCTTGATTTGTATATCAACTTGTAAGTCACCAATGACTTCCCTTATGGTCTTGAAATCAAGGAAAAATCCATATCCAAGTCCTTCTAATCAGCTTCCTTCATTGTCATTGAAACAAGGGAATCCTCCCAGGAGGTCTCATATATCCTCGAAGCCTCTGAAGCTTCGATATAGCCTTTTCAACTCATGGCATATTTATTTCAATCATGGAAGATGTATCTCTCTCCCATCTTAATATGAAGAAGAATACACCACTAACTCTCTCTGAGATTAGGCTCACTCTAAGTCTACATGCTCCCAATAAATATTGACTCCATATGATTCTATACAATCTCTGGAGTCATCTCCTCTGAAGTCTGATCTCCTATGAACTATCCTGGGGAGGTTGCTCCTCCCTACTGGATCCTGATGGTTGACTCCCTTTGAACTCTAGATCCTTTTGAGATTGTACTTGGTGGGGCCACCTTCCTTAGTTGGTGGAGCCATATGCTCCTCCTCATGATACATGTCATCAATGCCATATATCTGTATCCTCTTTGCATTTTTCAAAGTATCACAAGATCATGTTGGTCTCTTCCTAGTTACTGCAAAGATTTTGGGCATGCCCTTCTAGTTCTACTGACTCTTCCTGATGATCTGAAGAGTGATCAAATGAACTAGAGGGATTTGGATGGTCATCTTCGAATGATTCTTCTCCTTACAATCAATCTTTATATGAGATACAAAATTTCCCTTCTCGTTCGTTACGGGGATGTGTATGGTCATGTACACAACTCTATGTCTGGATAGTATGCTCCATGTATCAACCAGAGACCATCTAATATGTTTCCTCCTACAACTTTCATTATATCTCCCTCTCAAATCTATCACCTATGACCTTCCAGGAAAAAGAGAAACTAGAAGAAAATAAAAAAAACAAGAATGATATTCTTATAATAAAAAAAATAATAAAATCAAGAACAGGAAAAATCATCACAGTAGCTCCTTCTCAGAGTTATTTCTTGTGACCTGCCTAGAACAAGAGACGAAACAAAAATAAAATAATAAGAAATAACAAAAACACTCTTCTAGTGTCGTGACCAATCATTCCTTCATGGTAACCTACATGGAACAAGAAACAAGAACAACAACATCTTCGTGGAAACCTCCATGGAATTTACAAGACAACCTATGTAACGTCCCCGACCACTCACAGGTTGGACCACACTACCTTAGACACACATGGTCTCAAGCTCTATTATATATAATTAAAACTATCCATGCCCAGACATAGACCTGTTGGGATATGGCACACAGAGCTCTTTACAAAATAAATAACACATAAACTTAACGAAAAATAAACAGAGATAACATGAGAGCATACATGCAGTGAAACACATGATATTATTATAAGAATCACATACATGCACTAAAATACATCATTAACCATTAAGCACATAAATGAAACTTATCTCTTAATTGTATTGTACTAACTGCGTGCAGACCTTCCACAAACCTCCCAGCCTTAGACCACACTACTCATCACTCTCAGCAGTGGGTCACCTCCGAGCTAGGACTAAACTCCACTGAGAAATGGAGTCCTAGGATAGAAAAGGACAATAGGAAGTTGGAGTTGCACCAGTATACAGGAAGGATTTCCTCCAAGGAGCCACTTATGCCCACCGCTAACAGACTCTCATTCCCCACATGCCTTTTCCACCCCAGGAGTATACACCTTCACTATCACATAGTCCATCGGCTGCTCCACCTCTCATCCAGGGATTCAAAAACAAGCCGAACAAGAATTCTCGGAGCTTTGTAGCTGCTACTAGACTCCCTCCAAGAGAACTGACCTCCTCAATAAACTCTCTCACCTGGAGAGAGTTTCTCATAGGCCTGACAACCTTCTTCTTCAATCCACAAGCCTGACAACCCGCTTATTCAATCCATCTCCTCAACACAGAGGCAAGGGTTATCATAACAATAGAAACTGGATGTGGGGCACAGTAATGGAAGAACAAAACACAGCCAACCCACAGGGTACAAGTTCAACAAAGATATCAGTTCATCTTGTTGCAAAGGTTCGGGATGGTCGAGGGTTCAACAAATGGTGTTCCATGTTTTTAGTGCTTTCTTGCTCGTTGCGTGTGCGAGTGGAAGGAATGAAAAAAGGATCCCCGAAATAGTCAAAATACCCACATATATTTGCATGTTCCTGAGATGACACATGGTTCTCATGAAGTGTGTTCCTCTCCATTTGGAATTCGTTCCCCTTCCCCAAAAGAACTTAGAATAAATTCATATCATCTTCACATGATTAAGAATAATAATATATATTATTCTCTAGGATTCAAGATCTTAATATTATCCCCTTTTTACATCCTCTCATCCCCCTCCCTTACCCATCCTAGTGGATCCTATTCCCCCATACTCTTTCATCATGGTCGGTCTACACATAGTGATGCTTTTATATTAATGATTTTAATATTTACATATACAAAACAATCTCCTGGCCTTGACATCCTAGGCTCTCTAGCCCAACTATCACATAAGCCTCCTAGCTTATCACTGCTTGTCTCACCAGCCTATGAAACATGTTTACAATTCATGATTAAAAATTAGGGGCTCGACCTTGGGGTATTACAATCCCCTCCGCTTATTTTTGCACTTTCCTCAGTGCAATTATTTACACCATATCAACAAGATTTTCAAAATATTTAAAAAGATGCGGGTATTATGCCCACATTGCATCCTCATGCTCCCAAGTAGCGTACTCAAGACCGTACCAGGTCCAATGGACCTTTACAAGCCCTATGGATTGATCCCAGAGATGTTTATTTACCGGTCCAGAATGCGTACTGGATGCACTTGGATAACGCCTTCTTGCTCCACTTGAATCACATTCCAATCAATTACATGATTAGCATCAGGTATATATTTCTTGATCAATGATACATGGGATACATTATGAATAGAAATATATGGATACAATGCAAGCATATAATCTACTAGACCAATCCTCTTTAGGATTTCAAATGCTCCACAATATCTAGCTACCAACTTTGAACAGTTTCCCAACTTCAGTGAACTTTTGTTGGCCTTCACCTTCAAGAATACATGATCACCCACTTTAAACTCCCTGTGAGTTATACCCTTGTCATCATATATTTTCTGCATGTCTTGGGAAGCCTTTAAATTCTGTTTAATCCTCAACATTTTCTCTTCTATTTCTCCGAGCGATTATGTTCCAATTACTTCCGTATCAGTTGGGTTGTCCCTGCTTACAGGAGTGTTGCAATTTCTGCCATAAAGTGCTTCAAATGGGCTCATATTCAGAGATGCTTGGTACCCATTGTTGTAAGAAAAATCTACCAAGTGTAGATAGTCTTCCCAGTTTGATGGTTTTTCCATCACATACATTCTTAAGATATCTTCTATTACTTGGTTTACCCTCTCTATCTACCCACCAGACTCGAGATGATAGGATGTATTGAAGTTCATATTGGTTCTGAACCCCTTGAATAATCCCTTACAAAATTTTGAAGTGGACTTTTGGTCTCTATCAGACACAATTATCTTGGGAATACCATGCAATCGAGCCACTTCCCTCATATAGATATCAACAACCTTGGTTGATTTTTTAGTAGTATTCAATGAAATAAAATGGGAAGCCTTGGTAATCTTGTCCACCACTACCATGATAGAATCATGATGCTTTCTTGACCTTGGCAATTTGGTGATGAAATCCATTGTCACCACTTCCCACTTCCACTCAGGAATGGGTAATGGCTGTAGCAACCCAGTTGGGTTTCTATGCTTAGCCTTGACCCTTTGACACTCCATACATCTAGAAATGTACTCAAAAATTTATTTCTTCATACCTGGACAATAATATTGTCTCCTGACTGCTGCCATTATTTTATGATATCCTGGGTGTCCAGAATAAGGAACATTATGTATCTCCTTCAAGATCATACTTTTAAATTCCAAAGAATTGGGTATGAAAATTATGTTCCTCTACAGGATCATTCCATCATCTCCCAATTTATAATATTTGACTATCTCTTGCATTTTACCTTTCTA
This sequence comes from Picea engelmannii, assembly GCA_009831015.1. Taxonomy (NCBI): domain Eukaryota; kingdom Viridiplantae; phylum Streptophyta; class Pinopsida; order Pinales; family Pinaceae; genus Picea; species Picea engelmannii. Next base: position 113,003 of record ML813976.1, on the reverse strand, counting down.
CAATTTTGTTACCATCTCCATGTACTGCAAATTTTCTTTTGCAGCTTCATAAATTCTACCTTTAAGATATGTTTGATACATGCTAATGATTGTAGCATGTAACTCATGCACTCTCCTACTGAGTGCATCAACCACTTTGTTATCCCTTCCCTTGATGTGATTGATATCAAATTCATACTCATATAGGAATTCCAACCATTTGCTTTGCCTAATATTTAAAGTTGGCTGATCAAACAAATACCTCAGACCATTATGGTTTGTCCTCAATTCAAATTTATTTCCCATGAGGTAGTGCCTCCACTTATTTAAGGCATGTAATATGTCTTCCAACTCCAAATCATGAGTGGCATAGAGCATTTCATTCTCTTTCAACTTTTTTGATTCAAAACATACTACCAAACCATTTTGACTGAGGACTCCACCAAGTCCCTCTTTGCATGCATCTGTGAAAACCATGTAGTCCTCATTAGGAACTACAATTCTTAGAATTAGAGCACTTGTTAACAAGTGCTTAAATTGTTGGAAGCTCTTTTCACATTCTACTATCCATTGAAACTTCACCCCTTTCCTTTGCAAGGAATTGGTTAGGTGAGAAATCCTTGAAAACCCTGCAATGAATCTTATGTAGTAGCCAGCTAGACCCATAAAGGATTTGACTTCTGTCACATTCTTGGGTGCTATCCATCCTCTAATGTCCTCAATCTTTTCAAGATCCATTGCTATCCATTATTTGGATATAATTGTTGGCCCTTGACCAAGTTTTGAGGAAAATTTGGTCTTGTTTGACCATTTTTGGGACTTCGACGGGTTGATCGAAGACGGAGCACCCAGGCGAAGTGAAGATCGTGGGATATCACCCATTTTGCAAGATTTGGTGGATTTTAGGGTTTATGTAATGGGTATGGGATGTCAGACCATGGGTTTACCCATGTTTAGGCCTCTTTGTAAATGTATAAATAAGTATCTAAGTGATGTAAGAAGTAGTAGTAGTCTATGTTCACTATATATTGTAAATGTTAATGTTGGCTTAGTGTAAGTGATTGTAAGAAGGCTCTGTGCTTGGTAGGGGTTGGCTTTGTGCCTTGACCTAATTTGGGGAAGGAGGATCTGGCGAGGTGCGCACAGATCTCCTGTCCTTTGTGGAGTTGGATCTGTGGCTTTGTGCACAGGAGCAGAGGAATTTAAGAATCTCAAAGACTAATAAGAAGAGAAGAAGATTGGTGAGCGTAGCCCCACATTGGGGTGAACCATGTATATCCTGTGTTGATGTTCTTTGTGAAATTTTATTCATGTTGTTATGTATTTATCTTCTTAGTGCACTGATCTTGATGTATATTAGATAGTTGTATGGATACTTAGTGCTCTATTGATGGTAAATGAATGCTAGATATGAGTTAATGCTATGTGCTTGGAAGCCTTTGATCTTATTATTACTGCGTTGTTTTGTACTTAGGGTTTAATCTGTGATGCGACTAAGAATCATAACTTAATGTATATTGTTGTCTGAGTTCTCTTTTAAGTATTGTAATCATAGATCTGTGCCCCATCTAGGTTGTATACACCTAAGTCCTGCAACTCCCCCTCCTCTACTTCAGGTGAGACTTCATCTACTGTGTAGGTGTTGCTGAAAGAGCCAGTAGTTAAAGTTTTGTTGGTGCGTTGTTGAAGCATTGAACCCTGGGTCTGCCCCTGTGCCAACAAATGGTTCTATTGTTGGGACCTGAAACTGTGATTGTTGGGAACTGAAGAAAAGAGAAAGCTCTGTGTATAGATCTATTGTTGTGGTGCACAGTATTCTACTTGAAGCTCTATGCTAAGAAAGAAAGAAAGAAAGTCAATATGAAGAAAAGAGGTAAGATCTTAAAGCTTTTTTCTCTAGTAAAGGTAAGATAAGTGGAGTTTTTTTCTTTGAAAGTATGAATCTAGGTATGTTTGATAGATTTTGTCCTAATCTGAAAACTAGGGAACAACTAGAAGAAAGAAGATTTGATCTGAATAAATTTGATAGAGATAGTGAAAGATATGTTATTCCTATGCATAGAAAGAATTTTTGGACTAATAAGTGGATGTGGGAACCTAGAAAGAATTTTTGCAGATTGTAGGACCATCACTATGATCCCAGTGCGCGGTACATGAAAGGTTGGGGATCATTTAAAAGAAAGAGAGGATTGACATTGTGTTATAATTTCATAATACCGGGACATCTTGCTAAGGAATGCCCTGGTAGAGGTCTTATTTGTCTCTGTTGTAAATATGTTGGTCATGAGGTTTTGGATTGTCCAAGAATGATTGCTAAAGTTGAAAATATGAACATGAGACAAGAGAACTATAAAGAAGGTCAAGAGGCTAAGGATCTATTAGAAAACCAGAAAGAATAAGAGACTATGTTATTACAGTTGAAAGAAACATTGAATGATCACAGAGACATCAATTTATCAGAGATCTTGAAAGATAAGCAGTGAATAGAAACAAGAATAGGAGACTTCGACATAAACTGTGTATTGGATGAAGAAACACAGGTAAATATTATGACATACAACACTTGGGAAATTTTGGGAAAGCCTGCCATGATACCTTCATTGGGAAGGATAGGTTTATTTAAAGGAAAGATGATAACCCTATGTGGGAGAATTACTAATGTATCTACGATTTCTCATGGAACATTGAATGAAGAATAATTTGAATTCATTAGGTTTATTGAGAACAATGCCCCTTTTTCACTTTTGTTAGGGAAGACCTGGATTAAGAAAGATCAGATCCGAAGGAAAGCAGAGAAAAAAGATACAGAACAAAAAAAGCAAGAACTGAGGGACTTCATATCTAGAAAAATAGAGTGACTAATACAAGAATAATGGAATACGTCAAAGCAGCATAGGGCCATAGAATTCATTTACGAATTTGATAGAACACAAGAAGGTTTGAAGGACCTATCCATGCGAGAAAGAGGAATACCTACCCTAGAAATATTAAGAGAAGAGGTATTACCAGTGAACCCTTTGAAAGACCCTCAGTTGTGAAAAGTTCCTATGCTAAGTGAAGACAAGAATAAGAATGGAAATAGGAATTCAGAGATTTAGATCATAGCAAAGAAGGAAAGAAATCTCAGTAAGAAGAAATCCAAGTCAAAAAAACTACAGGAGGTTTCAGAGAAGACTTCGCAGGAGATAGATTTACAGAAGTTGAACCTCTCTAGAATACCAGAACAACGCAGAATGGCACTTCGCCATAATGAAGCTATATGACCGTTGGAAGCATCCCAAACATTAGAATGACACTCCAGAATGGTTAGAAACACAGTTATTACTGGAAAGATCGCCATTGGACCATTGAGACCGCACCATAACGAATGGATTTGTATTGATTGAGGCATTCCTGCCCGTTGGAGGAATCAGTTACGACGTTTCTTATTTAACCCGTCGGACGCTGCGTCAGGACCACTTTTTGAAAACCAAGATATATGAGATAAAAGAGAAGTGATTTCATATCACGTTATGATGCCTAGACCTCACCATTCCCTGGATTACCTTGAGTCTCTTTTCTCCTACTCGAGTTATTTTATTACAAGTGTGAATGTCGGGCAATCATAGCGCACTGGAGAAATATGTGGAAGACATTTTGATCGACCTCATGGATGAGAAATTCATGTATGTAGGAATACATGCATCATAGACAGGAAGATTGCAAGAATCCCCCTTGACTGCACGTCAGTCTAGTCGAACCATGACTGAGAAAAGAAGCAAGCATCGCGATGATCTAGCTAATGCGAAGCAGATCCTGTCAGTCTTGCCTGACTACATCCCGCGTTTGGCTAGCACGGTTAGTCGTGACAGTGTCCCGCATGACTTCAACTACACATTGCTCACTGCATACCTCCTAAAGGGGATACACACAGTTGGACTTCAGTTGGGACTGATCCCGGCTCTCAAGATCAGTGACTTCAACCTCTGAGACTGAAAGAACTATGGGATTCTCACACTACATAGGGACCTGAAAAAGACGATTGGGAAGAAGCCCAAGATAGTTCCCTAGTATTGGATTAAGGAGATCACGAGATCGACGATATTGAACGTAATGAATATCCCCCACTTCGGCTAACATCAGGAGGTTAACGTGTGCATTAAAATCCTCCTATCGTGCTACCATGGAGGGTATATATGTCTTGATAGGCACATAATTGTGGATCCAACGTTGATCCACCTCATCACTGGATTGAGAATGCAAGGGTTGGACCCTCAACATTTCTACCCAGGGAAGGTTGCAAATCACTCCCTGGCACAACGTATAAAGGAAGACTACCACGATGTGGAGAAGGGAAAGCGAGGCTATAAGGTGGCTTGAGTCCGGCCCTCCATCCAGGATGGCGCAATGCACCTTGCTTTCCAATTGATCGTTGACAATATCGTCATAAAGAACCTGCCGACACAAGTCATGAGATTCCTCATGGACCTCGCAGGGAAGTGTGTCGAAGAAATGCATATGAACTAGGCGAGCTACCTCATCAATGATTTGGAGAAGGAGTGTCGCAAAGCACAGGACCAGGGTTAGGAATTTCACTTCACTTGGTTGTTGATTTTAATCACATTTGTCGCCATGCAACTGTCGGAAGGAGAAGCCTTCCTAGAAGTCGATCCATCAGAGACATTGGTCGCAAGGTTCTCCACCTTGTGGTACAAAAGTGACATGGTGAAGCAATGGCAATCGAATGCAGTGTTCCACGCTTACTACCTACAGCTGAAGCGTGCCATTGAAGAATTTCCTTGAATGACCCCAAATAATTTACATCACTACAGATCATTCACAAAGTTCTTCATTGACCGACACTTCATATACATCACTGTGTGTAAGGATTAAAGTAAGGAGGAGTTGCAGTCGTATTATAAATTGACCGATGAAGACATGGAAGAGATCACTAAGGAATGGCCAGCTGAATTTCTTGTACCGGTCGAAGATGCAGAACTCTCTGACCTCGAAATCATCAGAAGTCCTTTGGTCACCTGAAATGAGTATGATGGACAAAGTAGCGCAAGGAAAAAGAATAAAAAGGAGGAAGTGTAGGACAAATAAAGCGATGAAAAGGATAGCGCATCGAAAGAAAGTAGTCTCGATTCACCCGCAGGAGGGGGAGATGAAGTGAACCAAGAGGAAGGAGGGGAAGAAAGAGATAAACAGGAAAAAGGTGAAGTAACACCACCAAAGGATCCACTCACAGAAGCATCGCAGAAAAGGAAGGTTTCCCTGGAGAAACCTTTGGAAAGAAATAATGTATGCACCAACAAGCCTCAGTCAAAGAATGTTCTCACAATGGATGATATTGATCTCATCATCACAGCTGTAGAGGATGTTTCAGAAGACATATTGCAGAGACATGGAGAAAAGTAGGAGTTGATGTACAACACAATAGATAAAGATCTCAAGGACATACAACAAGCTATCCATTCAAGCCATGCAGTACCTATTGTGTCGTCGTCATCAAAAGTTGCAAAATTGGGGGATGAGCCCACCCAATTACAAAGGATAGAATATGTAACAGAGGATCGACTTCATCGAGTCCAAGAATAAAAGGAGTAGACCACAAAATCCTTAAATCAAGAAAAGGAGGAGGTCCTAGAGAAACTTCGAGTTGCGCAAAAGGAGAAAAATGAAATGCAGGCGAAGTTCACGCAGAGAATTGCGAAGATACAGGAATAAAAATACCAAATTCTCACAGAACAGTTTGCAGTCAAAGATATAGTAACTATAGCACTTCTCTTTGTGCCAATCTTGGCACATGAGGAATAAGAGTTAGCGGAGATGCAAGTGGGGAATCTTGTTGAATCCATTCAGCAGCATCAAGCAAGAGTAGAAAAGCTAGAAATCCAAGCAATACCTAGCACTCTGTAAGAAGTACGTGATTAGAGGGAAGAAGCTTCCAAGAACACAGTAGAAAGAATCAGGGCATTGGCCTTAGAGTGTAAACAATTAAGTGATCAAAGTGCGCAGACCTATGAGTGCCTTGAAGAATATCTAGAGCTTACGACATTGGAAGCACAACTACAGGAGGTGAAGCAATAGGTTTCCATCGTGCAAGCATAGATGAAGCTGCTTACTACAGTCAAGAAGATGAAAATTTCACAGTAGCAGTGCGCAATCCAGCAATAGGTTACTGCTATCTAGAGAAAAGTCATGGAAGTGACATAGAGGCTCCAGCCAGTGTAGGACGAAGCCTACACGCTTTTTGAAGAGATCGAAGGAAAAGGCTCACAGCTGGAACAGGTGGTCACAACAGTAGAACAACACTTGGAAGGGCCTATCACCGAGAAATTAATTCAAGAGTTCGTCGAGCAAGGGGCTCTAGTGAAATAGTAAGTCAAGGCATCTCGAGCTAAGCTCGATGCCTTCGAAGCAGTGTTTCCTAGATCGGAGTGACTTGGGATGAGTCACAGGTGAGTGTTGGGGGCCTGTTGGCCCTTGACCAAGCTTTTAGGAAAATTTGGTCATGGTTGACCATTTTTGAGACTTCGACTGGCTGGTCGAAGATGGAGCACCAGGCGAAGCGGAGATCGTGGGATCTCACCCATTTTGTAGGATTTTGGTCTTTTAGGGTTTATGTTACGGGTATGGGATATTGGCCCATGGGTTTACCCATGTTTAGGCCTCTTTGTAAATGTATAAATAAGTAGCTAAGCGATGTAAGAAGTAGTAGTGGGATATGTAAACCATATATTGTAAGTGTTAATGTTGGCTTAGTGCAAGTTATTGTAAGAAGGCTCTGTGCTTGATAGGGGTTGGCTTTGTGCCTTGACCTAATTCAAGGAAGGAGGATCTGGCGAGGTGCACGCAGATTTCCTGTCCTTTGTGGAGTTGTCTTTGTGGCTTTGTTCACAGGAGAAGAGGAATGTAGGAAGCCCGAAGACTAATAAGAAGAGAATAAGATTGGTGGATGTAGCCCCACACTGGGGTGAACCATGTATATCCTCTATTGATGTGCTTTGTTCAATGTTATTCATGTTGTTATGTATTTATCTGCTTAGTGCATTGATCTTGATGTATGTTAGATAGTTGTATGGATGCTTAGTTCTTTATTCATGGTAAATGAATGCTAGATCTGAGTTAATGCTATGTGCTTGGAAGTATTTGATCTGATTATTACTGTGTTGTTTTGTACTTAGGATTTAATTTGCGATGTGACTAAGAATCATAACTTTTCATATTGTTGGCTAAGTGCTCTGTTAAGTATTGTAATCACAGATCTGTGTCCCAAATAGGTTATGGGCACCTAAGTCCTGCAACCCCCCCTTCCTCTACCTCGGGCAAGACTTCATATGATTTGTAGGTGTTGTTGAAAGGGTCAGTAGTTAGGGTTTTGTTGGTGCGTTGTTGAAGTGTTGAACCCTGGGTGTGCCCCTGTGTCAACAATAATATGCCCCAAATAATGAATTTGGTTCTAATAAAATGAACACTTTCTCAATTTGGAATGCAACTAGTGTTTTCTTAACACTTGCAACACCATCCTCAAGTGATGCTCATGTTCTTCTTCTATCTTGGAATATACAAGGATTCCATCCAAAAAGACAATGACAAACTTGTCTAAGTCCTCTGAGAAAACACCATTCATCAAACACATGAAAATAATTGGTGCATTTGATAACCCAAATGGAACCACTGTAAACTCATAGTGACCATATCTTGTTTTGAAGGAAGTATTGCTAATGTCTTCATCTTTAATCCTTACTTGATGGTATCCTGACCTGAGATCAATCTTTGAAAATATCCTTGCATCCTTCAACTGATCGAAGAGATCATAAATCCTTAGCAAAGGATACTTTTTCTTCATAGTTACTTTATTTAACTGCCTAAAATCAATACACAATATCAAGGTCCCATCTTTCTTCTTCACAAATAACACTGGGGGACCCTAAGGTGACACACTTGGTTGTATGTACCCCTTCTTCAATAGATCTTCAAGATGCATTTGCAACCCCTTCAGCACTGGAGTACTCATTCTGTAGGGAATCTTTGACACTGGAGCTACTCCAGGCATCAAATTTATAGAGAAATCAATATCTCTCTTTGTGGTAGTACTAGTATCTCCTTAAACACATCCTCAAACTCTTTTAGGATTGCTTGATCTTCTATATATGGAACCCTATCCTTAGGTGTTTCCTCCATATGAGATGCAAACACTTGGCAACCCTTCCTATAACACTTCTTCAACTACATTGTTGATATTTCTCAGACATTGAGTGCCCTAGGAATTCTTTGGACTGATCTTGAGTTTCCTTCCTCATCTAGGCAAGTGAATTCCTTGTTATGACAATCTAAGATGTTATGGTGTTGGTCCAACCAATCCATACCAATTGGACAGTCATATGAACCCAAAGGTAATATGTTCATATCTTCCTTGGTATTCATCCCATTCATGCCCAATGGACATGCTTAACCAACTCAACAACCTTTCTCTTGGCTCCTGTAGCCAGTTGCACCAACCAAGATTTCTCATTCTTGCATCTTGGAAATTGCAATCTGTCCACTACCTTAGGATCTATATAGCTATGACTAACCCATGAATCAATTAAAATAGTAAAGGCATGGTTATAGATCATACCTTCTACTTGAATCATGTGTTATTGAAACTCTTCTTGCTTGTTGTCTAGGGTTGCATAGATCCTTCGCACACTTATGCCCATGTCATCCACAGTTTCTACTTGCTGGGCATTGTGGACAGCTCTCACTTTTTCATATTTGTGAGGACAATCCCTATATTTATGATATACTTTACAACCCCAACATTGCATAGGTGGCTTCCTAGGCATTTTCCCACCTACCTCAACCATATTGGGCTCTCTGAAGGCTAGTTGTCTCCGAGGATTATTTCTAAAGAATGGAGGCTTTCTTCCCTTCTTCCCCATATCTCTATTAAATTTATTCTTGTCCTCCCAAGCCTTCTAGAAGGTAGGATTTCCTTTTTGTTGACCATACAAGAACTTAGCTCTTCTTATGGTCTCTTTCAAAGTTTTAGGATCATCATATTGAATCTTGTCACTAATGAAGGATGGTATTCCACTCATATATCTATGGATCTTAATTGACTCATCTTTGATGAAGGAGACATACTTCAGCAGTTCTAGGAATATCTTTTCATACTTATCAATGGTCATGCTTCCCAACTTGAGTTCAAAGAAATCTTTCATCTTTTTGTCATAATATATCTTGGTCAAGTATTTCTTCTCAAAATACTTCTTGAATTATTTCCACGTCACATTTTTCTCCTTAATGTGTTTCACCTGCACAAGTTGGTCCCTCCGCATGGATTTTTTTTCTTTCAACTGGTAGATTGCAATTCTCCCTTCTGCATGAGAGGAATAATTATGCAGTTGGAAATATTTCCTCATTCCCAACAACCATGTCTCAGAATATTCATCCTTATTATCATCAAAAGTAGGAGGTTTGATCTTGTTCATTTCTCCCTTCAATTAATCTACCCCAAACCTCCTATGATTCTTGGCAGGGGATGGACCTAAGATGTTATGTTCCCTCCTATTGGAATGCCTTTGAGAGTGGTGGTGGTGCCTATTGACACTCCTTTATCTTACTTTCTCATCAAGGGGCTTGTGGATTCCTGACTTGTTCGAGCCACTCTCCTTGTCTAACTTCTTCTCAATTATGTCCACGATTTTCATTAAATTCATGTTGAAGTCTCTTTTTTCTCTTTGGCATTCATAAGTCTTTCATTATCATCTTTGTGGCTCTGGATATCTGCCTACAATTTTATAATGGTCTCCGCCAGATTGATGTCTTCATCCTTTCCTTCTTCGTGTCCATTTGAATTTGTTCCCTCAATTCCCAAATGGAAATTCATTCCTCTAACCTCAGCTTCCTGACTGTAAGCCTCTTGTGCATCCTTCATATCTATGCACTCCAAGAATATTATGTTATGTTTTGGCAGTAGAAAAATCTACAAAAGTGTGTAGCCAATAGAACTCTTGTCAAGCTAGCTGTTTGAACAAAACCATGCAAACATGTACAATTCTGGTTTATAATTGATCATAATTACTTCTTTTGATTTTATGATAAATTTTGCTATCCATATACAATTTATGGGTGAACATTTTTCCTCTATTATTCCATACCTTTCCAACGACTTCTCTGTTGCTCAATTCTGAGTTTTGAGCAGGAAGTTATGACTATTTGAGCAATGGCACTTCTTGGAAGGTGATATATGTTCAACTGTTGTTAATTATTAGAGTCGAATTGGCTCTTTGATCCATGCTAGATCCTCTCTTCATATTTACAACCTTTTCCTTACTTCTTTGGATGAAGTTTTGTTCAATCAGGGACCTCATGAGTTCCTTATCTAAGCCTTTTTCCTATTCTTAAAACAAAAATTCGGGTGCTAGCCCCTTTTCTTCAGTTCCTAAATTCATCTGACCACAAGCTGTGACCAAGAGCTAATATGATAGGTGCTTATCCGAAACTTTTGTGCTTCGAAACTTATGGCTTCGGAGAATTTCACACCTTCTTCTCTTATTTCTTATGAACATCGAACTCCCGAACCTTTTTAACTTTCTAGGGCCCATGTAATAATGGTGTCATCATATAAACATGGCCCCTATGTGTTGTACTACTAAATGGTCCAATCAAGGTTGAAAAAAATACAAATCTGACTGATACGTGGCATGCATCCTGTGTGCCCATGTCATCTCAGGTGATGTCGGCAGGCCATGTCACTTTGGGACTTCGGGCTTCGAGATATTTCACCTTAGCTCACTATGTTTCTCCTAAAC
>ML813976.1:64553-102140 GCA_009831015.1 Picea engelmannii | reverse complement strand
TCTATTGAGAGACTGTCCACATCAACAACATAATAGTCGGAGGATTTATAACATCCAGGAAGCTACTACCATCAATGATGTGGCTAGGAGTGTGCCACAAATTTATGCAGCCTTGGATAATAACCAAGCTGACCACCAAGCTTTAGTGGTGGAAATAGAAGGTATGATTTCCAACCATCTAGTGTCTGTTTTGATTGACCCTGGTTCAAATTTGAGTTATATAGCCCCTAAAGCTGTTGATAAGTGTAAACTATAGCCACAAAAACATACCAAGCCATGGTTGGTATAGTTAGCCACTGGCACCAAAAGAAGGGTACCAGAGGTTATACCAGCCTGCCAATTGATGTTGGGTAGATTCCCCACCCAAGCAACCCTTAACATATTACCCCTGGGATCGTATGATCTGTTGATTGGTATGGATTGGCTAGCTTCCCATAAATCCAGATTGGACTGTTACCATAAAACCTTAGAATGTGTAAGTAAAGAAGGGAAAAAGATAACCCTTCAAGGGATCCGAAAACCTGTCTCGGTGAGACAAATATCAGCTCTACAAATGAGAAAGTGTTGCCGAAATAGATGTTCCCTCTATGCGATACAAGTATTGAAAACAATCGAAGGTGACAAACCAAGCCCTCACGATCACCCTAACCTGAGAGAATACAGAGATGTGTTTCTAGAAGAGGTACCGGCTCTACCTCCGAGAAGGGACATAGACTTCTCGATAGAACTTGCACCGGGAGGGGTGCTGGTGTCTAGGACACCCTATCGGATGAGAAAAACCGAGTTAGTTGAACTCAAATTACAATTAAAAGAAATGATGGATAAAGGTTATATTCGACCTAGCGTGTCTCCATGGGGAGCACCGATCCTGTTCGTGAAAAAGAAGGATGGTACCCTTAGACTGTGTATAGATTATAGGAAACTCAATAAGGTAACTATAAAGAACAAATACCCCTTGCCTAGGATCGATGACCTGTTCGATCAATTGGGGGGTGCATCTATTTTCTCAAAGATTGATTTGAGGTCGGGATACCATCAAGTCCGAATCAAGGGTGAAGACATCCATAAAACTCCCTTCCGAACGAGGTATGGTCACTATGAGTTTGTGGTGGTGCCATTTGGGTTGACCAATGCCCCTACCACTTTTATGTGCTTGATGAACAATGTACTCAGTAAATTCCTAGACAAATTTGTGCTGGTTTTTATTGACGATATATTAATTTACTCCAAGAATAGAGAGGAGCATGAAGAGAATCTTAGGCTTGTGTTGCAAGTTCTAAGAGAACATCAAATCTATGCCAAATTCAACAAATGTGACTTCTTCCAGAGACAAATACATTACTTAGGCCACGTCCTATCTGTAGAAGGGATAGCAGTAGACCCTGACAAGATCAGGTCTATTATGGAATGGACTACCCCAAAGGATGTTTCGGACATTAGATCCTTTATGGGATTAGCAGGATACTATAGGAGATTTATAAAAGAATTCTCCAAGATTGGTTGTCCAATCACTGCCCTCCAGAAGAAGGGGACAAAATTTCCGTGGACACATAAATGTGAAGAAAGATTTCAAACCCTGAAACATCTACTGACCCATGCACCCATGATAAAGATCGCCAATCCAGAAGATGACTTCCTCGTGTGCATAGATGCCTGTAAGGAAGGGCTCGGAGGAGTCCTTATGCAGGAAGGAAGTGTGACCTACTATGAATCCCGAAAATTGAACGAGCATGAAGTCAATTATGTGACCCATGATCTAGAACTGGCTGCCATAGTGCATGCCTTGAAAATGTGGAGGCATTACCTCTTGGGAAGAAAGTTTGTGCTTATGACAGATCACTGTGGATCGCGATACCTATTTGATCTACCAAAGCTCAATGCTAGACAAGCTAGGTGGATGGCCCTCCTTAGAGAGTTTGATTTTGAAATCATACACATTAAAGGAAAGGAAAATAGGGTGGCCGTTGCCCTTAGCAGAAGTATGAAAACAATTCACCTGGTAGCGATGAGCACCTGCAAGACAGATGTCAAGGAAAGAATCAGAAATGCACAAGAAACAGATCCCTTCGTCCAGATCGTGACCATGTACCTATAGCAAGGACCAATCGGAGTAAAATATGAAGGCTACTAGATGACCAAAGGAGGTATGCTCACTTACATGAGAAGATTTTATATTCCAAATTGTGACGACTTGAAGAGGTTCATACTGGATGAACTACATAAAAGACCCTATTCTAGTAATCCAAGATACTGGAAGATGATCACGACCACTAGGAGACAATTCTATTGGCCTGGAATGAAGAAAAACGTAGCCGAGTACTTGGCCAAATGCATAGAGTTCCAACAGGTTAAAGCAGAACACTGACACCCAACAGGATTATTACAACCTCTACCAATTCCAGAATGGAAATGGGAAACCATCTCCATGGATTTCATCACTGGATTACCAACATCGACCAAACAGAACGATGCCATTATGGTAGTGGTGGATAAATTGAGCAAGTCTGCTCATTTTATCCCTGTCAAGTCCACTTGCAAAGCAATCGATATCGCCTAGGTATTCATGAAGGAGATATTCAGATTGCATGGTATGCCAAAAGAGATCGTGTCTGACAGAGACACGAAATTTACTTCCAACTTTTGGAAGTCACTGATGGCTAGCTTAGAAACCAAATTGTTGTTTAGCACCGCCTATCGCCCTCAAACCGACGGACAAACAAAAAGAGTGAACCAAATACTTGAAGACATGCTAAGAATGTATGTAATGCATCAACCCAGGAAGTGGGAAGACTACTTGCCACTGGTAGAATTCGCCTACAATAACAACTACCAAGCATCCTTAAAGATGAGTCCCTTCGAAATCCTCTATGGTAGATCATGTAATACTCCAGTCAGCTAGAGTAATCCCATAAACATGATCTCTTTTGGACCTGACATGTTGAAAGAAATGGAACAACAAGTGACTCAGATAAAACAAAACCTGAAGGTCGCTCAGAACCGACAAAAAATTTATGCCGACCAAAAGAGAACTCCAAGAGAGTTCAAAGTGGGAGATCATGTATATCTCAGAGTTAGGCCCATAAAAAGTTCCCTGAAAATGGGAGCTTGTGCCAAGTTAGCACCTCGGTATTGTGGACCCGTTGAGGTTCTAGATAGAGTGGGACCTGTAGCTTATAGGCTAGCACTTCCTCCCACAGTCAAAGCACATAATGTTTTCCATGTCTCATTATTGAAGAAATATGTACATGATGCTAACCATATAATTGATTGGTCTGTGATCTAGGTGGAACTAGAGGGAGAATTTCTACCAGAACCTCAATGCATACTGGACAGAAAGGAAACCCCGCTCTAGAACCGAACCATTGCACACGTCAAGGTGCAGTGGAAACATTTTGGCCCAGATGAGGCTACATGGGAAATGGAGGATGCCATGAAACGAGCATATCCGATTTTGTTTACACCTGTACATGCATGTCATGTTGATAGATAAGAACATCGAGGACAATGTTCCTTTAAGGGGGAGGGAATTATAACACCCTATTTCCCCCAGTCTGTAAAAATAACTATACTGGCCAAGAACAGTGGCAAACTCAAAAAATGTGAATGTGTGATGTGAATGGACCTTGTGGAAAAGGTCGATGAATGTAAATATAAATAAATATATATATATATATATATATATATATATATATGTATGTATTGCAGGACTACTGAGAGGGGAAGGTGCTGAAAAAGAGACCACGATGGCTGAATAAAGGTGGTGGAAGGCACCTGGAAAGGTGGCGTTAACTTCCGCCGAGACCAATACCGTATTTGGACTTCACTGGCCCGGAGAACCAAGAGCGGCTCGCTCGCCCCCGAATTAAATGATTCGCTAGTGTTGGTAGGTAAAGGGCTCCTCACGAGTAATGAGGGATGGGGGTGAACTGCCCATCCGTAGAGTCCTCAGACCTGACCACTATGAGGAAAATCATGCCACACACAACCTCGCCGAAAGGAGAAAAGGCAGGAAGAGTGGACGATCAAGGGGCAGACGCGAGGGAAAGAGGAGAACTCTGGAAAAATACAAAGTGAGTGATAGCAGAGAAGAAGGAGAGTAACCTTCGTTCTCGGTCACTGGCAAGCAGAGACACAGTCTCGCAGCATCGTGGTCTCAGCTCGGGGGTGGCTAGTGGTAAATCCGTTGGGAGTCGTTGAGCCTACGGTTGGGTGGAAACGAGCACCCCTCTCAACAGTTGCAATCACACCTGGTGTTATTTCTAATAAGTGTTTTATATCCTGTATCTTGAAGTTTATATGCTGATATATATATGTTCATAGTCTGTGCAATTTATGAATTGGTTGAGCATAAGACTATTTGTGTGGTGTTTTGACCAGAAATGGTGGTTGCATGCTTACAATGGAAAGACCACGTATGGCTTATGTTTTACGAATTGTTATTTATATGCTTACCGATCTAAGTCAGACTTCAAGTCTTCTCTCAGAAGATTATCCCTATGTTTGTTCTACCAGATGCCTTGGATAGATTTCCTCCTGAAGGCATCCTTTTGAGACCACTCCCTTACCTTAGAGAAGACCTTCCAGTCTGGTCTTCAAAACCTGGTGTAAATTACCTGAGGACCCGAAGAGGGATGTTAGAGGTTAAGTCTCAAAACCTTGTACGAGGGAGAACGGTCTTCATAGACCTCAACATTTCGGCGTTTCGGCACCCAGAGTATATAGGTGTGAGTTTTCTTGCACTCGCGAATCCCGAAACCCCGACCTGCGAAATCTCGAAATAGGAGTGTGTGGATAAGAATCGATTGACGAACGGGATCTCGTCGGAAGATCTGCGGTCATTCACGACCGTTAGATTGGAGGAACAAATGAGGGCATTAAATGCCTTAACCCTTTTTCTTTCCTTTGTCTTCGCGAGAAGCGAAGAAATCAGGACCGTAGATCCCCAAGGTCCGTGGGAGTATACGGACCGTTGATTTTTCCATGTCTAGGGAGCGGCGAAAGAGTGCACAACGTAGGACAGGTCTGAGCCATCAGACCTTAGTCTGAACACCAGTCAACCGTTAGATCTGATAGGAGATGCATGGGGCTTAAACCTTCGTGAGCAGTAGAAGCGAAAAGTCACGAAGGAGTTGGTATCAGGATCTCGACATTCGGGAGTTTGGGGGGCCTGAGGACGAAGGTCTGGACACTTGACATCAGAAGTTCCAAACTTGTGAAAGGATCGGAGCCATCCTTCTGCAGAAGGACGCGTGTCGCGAGATCATCCGCTTCGGAGACTCGGGCATCGGGATTTACAGAGGTGAGTGTCTAGACTTTGGGAGTGGCGAAGTCGCAGAAGAATCTGAGCCGTCCGTTGGAAGGAGGACATGTGTCGCGAGATCCTCTCTATCGAGGATTCAGACATTAGGAGTCAGAGGAGGAAGACTCTTGACTTCGCGAATGGAGAAGTCGCGAGAAGATCAGAACCATCTGTATGAGGAGGATAGGTGGCAGAGATCGAGGGATCTCACGAACTCGGAGGTTCGCAAGGTGAGAGCCCAGGAGTTGAGTGCTCAAAGTCGCGAGTGGCAAAATCGTGAGGAGCAAGTATAGTCGTTGGATCCAGGTCAAGGGAAGACCGTTGGATTAGAGCCTCATCGCGCGTATCGCGCATTCAGAGGTTTGGAGGTTGAAAGGACCTCGTCTCAACTGTAGAAGTCGCGAAGTGTCGAGAGCCGAGGCACGAGTGAGGACACATGGCAGAATCACAAGTGGGGTCCGTGTGATTGATAGGTGGACAGACGTCGCCTGGAGAAGGGATTCAATGCTCCGTTGATTTCTCGCGACTCGGGGATCCGCGGGATGAGAGCACGGGAGATCGATGCTAAAACCCATGAAACAACGAATAGCGAGAGGTACAATCATTAATCCTAGCCAGTGGTCATGCGTAGAGAGAGAGATGACAAAGAAGGGAGCTATACCCATTTCGTGTTTTCGGGTATCGCATTATTGAGAAGGAGGAGTCAAGAACTTCGACTCACGAACTCGCGAGATTGCAAGTTGCGACAAGTGCCTTCGGGAATAGGCCTTGGTCATAGCATTGTGGTCGCTCTTTGAAGGTGGAGCTCGCGCCTAGTGTTGTTCGCACAGGGGAGCTTCCGAAAGGACCTGTGGATCGATTGGAAGGAGATTCCAGCTGGAAATCAAAAGGAGTCGCTTCGGCTCATAAAAGAAACTGAACGATCCTTAAGATTGGGAGGTCGCGTAGAGACTCTGTCGAGGTAGAGGTGGCGTCCACAGCCTGTGCTAACCCCCGTAGGATTCTGGGGGTTCTGTCCCTCAAGGAAAGGCGAAAAATTTATTACGCCGCAGCGGGTATGTGACAGCTCTAGACACACTGCAAGCAATCTCTTCTCTATCTCATGATCTGCCTTGCAAGCAGTCTCCTCTCTATCTCATGCTGCCTTCCAGACATCCTGTCATTCTCATGTTGGCTATCATACATCCTTCTTCACTACCTACTCATTATGCAGGGAATTTCTGCCATGCACATATTAATTGGGAGGTTGTTGAGCAACAAGTCCCTGCCCAGAAGGTAGAAATAAAAGATAAAATGTCATTGTTTTTGTTTTCATGTTTTCTTGCCTATATCTGGTGCTTGGTAGATTATTGGGTGGCGTGGATTGAGTGGTTTTACCGGGGATGGAGCACGTCCTTCCTCCTTCCTGGGAAGCACAACCCGTGACCATTCTTGAGCAAGCATGTATCCATCTTGCCTCTAGCCAGGGTGCTCTGCGTTGGATGTTTCAAGGCCTTACTCTTGAGGGCCACAGAAATAGAATGAAACAACGAGGAAGAAGGTAAGAAAAGAATGATTCGAGGCCCTACTCTTGAGGGCTATCAAAAATAGAATGAAACGACAGGGAAGAAGGTAATAAAAGAATGATTGATGCCACGTGAAGGGGAGGGCATTCCTTCTACCCAAAACAGAGAACCCTCATACTATCTACTTAATTCGAATTATTACCTGACTTACTTCGTTGATAACACATTTAGATATAATCTGGAGACGGGTGTTCTCATGGGTCTTTGTTATTGTTATTGTTTTCCAGATTACCCAGCTTCAGATTATCATTATAGCCTCTCTATGCGTTGTTTTATAAGCCCAACTTGATTCTTCGAACACTTTCTGCTACTCCCGTTCATAAAAACTTAACGCAGTATTCTATTAAAATTCAAGACGTCCAACAATTTCCTTGGTTTCCATCGATCAAGTCAAATCGTGATGAACCTACCTACGCTACCTCAGCCATTGATGGACCTATGTTTAACTCACTGTCCCTTAAGAGTTAAATAAATATTTCTAGGATGGAAAACAAACTGTAACAAAATTGAGTTGGCTAAAATCCAAATGATTTGCACATTTTTGGACCTCCTCTTCCTCCCAGATTTCAGGTATCCATTTCTTGTCCTCCCCTCTTTCAGACGCGGACTCTGTTAGCACCACCGTCACCATTTACGGATGGTTGAGTAATCGAAGGATGGATGAGTTGGTAAATCATAAATGTGATGGGATGGCCTGTTTGAATTTCAAATTCAAAAGTTAAACATTGTAGTCCAACACCTGTAGGTTTGTTTGGTTCGTTCTCAAGCATATTTCAAAAACACTTTGTTTAGGTCGAAGCGATTCAGGGTGATGGCACAAGGTAAAATAGGAGCCCGGGACCTCAGTTTGCGTGGGCAGAGCAATGTTAATGACATTATACAGAGTAATGGCTATAAAACTATGGTCATTATACTCAAGCAATTTGTCTATCAGAGCAACAAGTCCCTTCTACCTTCTTAGCAGGGACTTGTTGCTCTGCAACTACCCTTGTTATAATGGTAATCTATAACACATTAAATATATTCTAGACATAAACATGTAAAATTTCATAGTTTTCATGTATCCATTCCTAAAATACTTTGTCGACGAATTATACCAATGAAACATGCGTATGTAAAATACTTTATAATTCCAGTGTTTGGGTTAACTTCTTTTCATATGGTTTCATAAAGTTGAACCATAACAAGCCTTGGTCCCAATAAATAATGTATTAGAGTCATTTTTTTCTTCTTCAATTACTCATTTTCTTTTGTTAGGTGGGATGATCACTTTCCTTTGGTCTTGTATAAAAATCAGTACTAAATTATCTACAAAAATTGTGACTTTCCTGGCATATATCCATTGGCTTGAAAAAAGTGACCAATTTTACCCTCTTGGAAGCTTTAGTTTCCCAAAATCACTAAGTGACCTAATCTCACAATAATTATTTTCAATTGTGAACAATCTCTTGATAGAGTTATATGTTTGATTGGATACTTAGATTATCATTCCGTTGAGTGACAATGGTTTTATATTGAGTTCTTGGTAACAATATATAAAATAAATTATGTTTATATTTATACATAGGTCTACAATTGCATATGATATTGACTTTCGAATGATAGTGGTATGAACCTTGATGCACAACTAGGTTCTATAATTCCCTAAAATAGCCACAAATATATATCAACACTATCATAGTGCAGTGGCTACAAAAGTAGTGTACTTACACAGTCACAAAATACATATCGTACATAATTAAATATGGACATAGTTAACAATGTAAATAATAGAAAACAAAAGGAAAGGTATAAAAGTAAAATATTTATTGAATAATATGTCAATATCAATCCATGGGTTACAATATGGAGGTATTAATCTCTCCATAGTGCTGGGCAGCGGAATCAAAACATAGAAAATATAACAGAATTAGATTACACATGCATTAAACCAAGAACAACAAACACACAATTTGACACAGTGATTTATGTGGAAACCCAAATTAGGAAAAAACCACGGGAAATGATTATCGGTCTTCTTCTATTCAAGGGAGAATTACATTACCCAACCTAGGCATACAAACCATGCTCTCCTCACACAATGTACTCGCTTGCACTTGCATTGTACATTGCACTCACATTGTCATCTACCTCTATGGGCATGCTCGTATATATAACATCTATCACTTAGTTACACAGACTGATCATAAATAGATAACATAGTTACATCAACAATTCATAAGTAGATTTCATGCACGTGCACGTGCATGTGCATCTGCATCTGCATGTGCCTCTGCATGTGACCACATGGGAAAATTCGTTAGCATGTTTCCAACAATCTCCACCTCGACAACAATGTACCTGATATATCATGCCCTTAATTAATCCATCCATCACCTTCTCTGCAAGAGAATCCAAACACCATCACAGCTCTGCAACTTCTCTGACAATGCCATTACGTGAAAATGCCTGCACGATTCACTCCAGCATGGACCATTCTATCTCCATCAGTAACTTGTCTAATAAATTGATGCACTTGTACAAATCTCATGAATCATAACCATAGACAAAATCACTGCAACCACTGTAGGTGATACTTGTTCTTCTGTGTTTGAAGCACCCATTTTCATGCTCCTGACCTGGTTTTTCCATGTGTCTACTAACAACACTAGCTGCATGTGAAATGATGAACATTTCTCCATCACAATCATCAAACTTCCTACTAGCATATAATACTCGAGACATATAACCCTTTTCTTCTTCATCAATTAAGACATAAACCTGAAGAGAATTTACAATGGAAAGCCAAAGGGATTTTACCGGTTTCACACTATTCATGCCAAATTTCCTTAGTATCTTCACCACATACTTCTGTTGTGATAACCAAGCTTACCATCCTTCCTATCTCTGTGTATTCCCATGCCCAATATTTATTTTGCTGCTCCTATATCCTTCACAACAAATGTCCTAACCAACTGAGCCAACCTCTTGATCTCAACCATGCATGTTCTTGTAACAAGCATAACATATAACACCAAAATAATGAATATACCATAAACACAATGGTTATACTCACTTCTTGTAAAATTTGGCTCACCATGAAGGAATCAAACATTTTGTACCATTTTCCTAGCATGCTTCAGGCCATACAATGATTTTTGAGTTTGCAAACAAATCTCCTGTTGTGATTCTGAACTAACTGTTCTAGTTGTTCCATATACATCCCCTTATAAAAGGAGATTCATCAAACACTGCTCCACCTTGAAATTTTCATTCGAACAACTTTGACCAAATCTGGCCAAACTGACCAAGTAAGCCTTCACCTCTTACCTCTAGGCCCATTTACAATGGAGTTCACAAAGCCTTTTATAGGCTTCATTACACGCAATTCCATGGACACAATACCACAGGATACCCAAAACAAATGGACCCAAAAAACCACCTGCTTTGACCTAATATTTTTTTAAATCATTAACTCTTTCACTGAGCTAAGACTAACTCAACATACATGCCTCCCCACATATTCAATCTATCTAAATCTATGTCTAGACTTTTCATAGGTGGCCTAATAAAAAAATGGTACTCATGCCTATCCAAGTCTTACAGACATATGCCCATTTACATGCAATCAATAATTTCTACAACTCCAAAGTAAATACAATATATATTTTAATTTCACGATGACTCAACCGTCATCGTCTTACACCTTCTATGCAAACACAGGTGGTGAGACACAACAGACATACAAAACTTCATCAACCATAAATCCAGTTGAATTTGCTTCTATTGTGGAGTCCTCTTTGGATGCTTGTTGTCTTTTCCAACAATCCTTCTTGAGATGCCCAGATTTTTCACAAAACCAATATTTTTCCTTACCCTTACTGTCTTTTGACTTAGACCTGGTTGTACCTTTATGATCTTTCCCTCCTTCTATAGATCGACCTCTGACCACCATTGCTTCTACTGTTGAGGTTTCCTTACTGTATCTTCTCCTCATCTCCTAAAACAACAAATCTCCCACAACAATGTCATAATCAATGGTATTTGTTGTGCTAAACCACATAGTTGTGACCAGATGATCCCAAGACTCAGGCAACAAACACAGTAGTGTAACTGCCTTGTCTTCATCTTCGAACTTTTCTTCCATACTAGTTAATTGACAAATCAGAGTATTGAAAAAATTCAAGTGATCAACAATTTTCGTACCTTCTTTCATCCGCAAGCTTTGCAACTGCCTCTTCAAGAAGATTTTGTTTGACAAGTTCTTTGTCATATACAGACTCTCCAATTTGGTCCACAAACCTGTTGTCGCTCCTCTTCAGTGATGTTAAACAATACCTCATCTACCAGACACAAACAAATAGTACTGAGGGCTCTTGCATCCATATCCTCCCAGTCCTCGTCTGTCATGCTTGCCGGTTTCTTTGACTTTCCAGCCAATGCCTTTTGCAATCCTTGTTGCACAAGGAGATCCCGCATCTTAAGCTTCCATAGTGCAAAGCTATTCTTACCACTGAATTTATCCACCTCAAACTTAGAAATATGCACTTTCGCCATTATAAGAAAACACCGAAACCACTGCTTATAAAATCAATCCCTTTTAAATGTGGAAGGTTAATGATATAAACCCTCAGAAAAGTTTAATAATTTTTTTTTTCTAAAAAACAATATTTTAAACCTAAAAACCCTTTTTATTAACCTCACCTTTTATAAAAGAGTTCACTTTTTAAAACATCCACTCATTATTTTAATAAGGGTTCTACCTTATACTCCACCTCACCCACTTGTCTCATTAAAAAACATTAAAACTCATGACCATGTCACATAATAAGACAAGAAACCTTTCATACCTTTGAAAAACTTTAGTTTATACCATGCATTTTCTTTTTGGTTTTTAAGATCGTCGCACCCTGTATGAGTATCACCGCGACTATTTCTAAATCGTCGCACTTTGTCAATGTATAGCTTGCGATGATTTGGACCTAAATTGTCACACCTTGTACTACTATGTTCTTACGATGATTTCGCACTGTGTACAATGTACGACCTACGACGATGTTACTCTGTGTGTTGTGTATGACCCGCGACGATTCCACACTTTTTGAAAGTTTTGTAAGTTTGCATGCTATCATCGCACTGTCCCACAAGGACGACCCGCGACGATGTAATAAAAATTGTCCTCAGTTCTCCACTTCCACTTCACTCTGCTCAGCTCGACTCTTCGGTCCAACAACTAGATTCTTTTCTCCTTCACTCTCTGCTCCTTCAAATCTGAGCTCTAATACCACTTGTTGGGCAGCGGAAGAAAAACATAGAAAATATAACAGAGCTATATTACACATGCATCAAACCAAGAACAAAAAACACACGATTTGACACAGTGATTTATGTGGAAACCCAAATCGGGAAAAAACCATGGGCAATGATTATCGATCTTCTTCTATTCAAGGGGGAATTGCAATAGCCAATTGGGGCATACAAACCATGCTCTCCTCACACAATGTACTCGCTTTCACTCGTATTGTACATTGCACTCACATTTTCATCTACCTCTATGGGTATGCTCGTATATATAACATCTATTACTCAATTACACAGATTGATCATGAATAGATAACATAGTTACCGAAACAATTCATAATTAGATTGCATGCATGCGCATGTGCATGTGCATGTGCATCTACATGTTCCTCTGCATGTGATCACATGGGAAAATTCGTTGGCATGTTTATAACACACAGTTCATACTATTTACAATTTGGAATAATTAAAATTTCAACCATTCTCAAAATTCCTTGAGCATGAAATGCTATTCCTCTCCTCTTCTTATGTTGTAGGTTGTTGGAGCTAAACCTCTTCTTCCAACTAATTCACTATATTTATAAAGTTCTCTCAACTTACTTAGTTCATGTGGTAGTCCAATTGGTTTTGTAGAGATTCACCTCCACTTGAGTCATCTCTATGAATTCCCAAGGGTAGCACATGGTCAATCTCTCTTTGACTATGCCAATTAACTTTCATGTGTTTGTCTTTTAGCTTTTGTAGCACATGTGGGTTTGTAGCAATTTTGTAGCATGTGTGGATCCATATCAAAGGGAAACAAACTCATGGGTTTTAATCTTGTAGAAATGGTGACCTTCTTATTCCTCATACTAAAAACATTAACGAATCAACAAGACTTCAGACTATAAGTAAATATTTTATATAGACTATGCTCATGTTTTATTTAGCCCAAGAATGCTCTGGCATCAAACACCCTTGTTAAGAAAACATGCGCATCTAACTCATATGTACTAAACAAAAATAATTCGAGTAATGTAGGTCACTAAAGGAGACCCAATTTATCCTTTGCAATACATGATGCATCCTCCAAATTTTTGTTCTTCCACTTGTCTAAATATTCAAATTGATCTTAACCTAGGTTCTTCCTGCTAACTCTCTTAGCCAATATTTCTTAAATTTATTCAACAGGCTTGACTGGAAATTATCCTTCCCATTAAATCATGGTTCTTACTTCACCATCCTCTTCTCCTTAATGGAACATATATAAGTCAGAAATACTAAATATTATATAAATTTCAAAGGCCTCCAACAAATCCATCTTGAAGTCATTATTAGACATTTTTCTCAAAATATTATATGAACCGATTTTCTTGTATTTGAGTTTGTTGTACATTCATATAGTAAATATATCCTTCGTCAAATGTGCCACACTATATCACCCTCATAAAAAACCTTCAACTTCCTGCAAAAAATTTCCTTCTTCTTGTATATAGCATTACTTTCGTGTAACTTGTTTTTGACCTACTCATAAATGTCATGTATGCTTTCTGCAAAACTATTTTCATTAGTGCTCCTTCTATCCTCAACTTATGGAAACTAAAATAATTCTATAATTCCATTTGGATACCTTCCATACAATACCTGATATGGAATTTCACTAATAGATCTATTTATTGAATTATTGTAAGATAATTCATATTGAGTTATAGCCAAATCCGATTTACCCATTTTTTCTCCAATCAAACATCTCAACAAGTTTCCCACACTCCAATTAACTACCTTTGTCTAACCATATATCTGTGGATGATACACCAAGATATATTATAATTTGGAACCCATATTATTCTAAAGAGTCCTAAAAAAATGTCCAAATTGAGTATCTATGTCTAAGTGATACTCCTAGGTAGCCCATGCAATCTTACAATTTCTTGGAAAAATAACACAATCATATGTGTAACATCACTAGTCTTATTTCATGGTATGAAATGTGTCATATGAGAAAATATATCCACCACCACTAGCACTAAACAATAACCTCTTTGTGTCTTAGGTAGTACCAAAATTAAATCCAGGCTTATGTCCTCTCATGGATTTTTTGGTACCAGTAACATAGTATATAACCTAGTGTTTTTTGCTCCTTCCCTTGGCCAATTGAGAAATTATAAAACACTCAAAAAAATTCTTGACATATTTATTGATACTGGGAAAAATATAACTTTCATATACCAATTCCTTGGCCTTATCCACTCCAAAATTAACCTTCACTTTGTATCTCCCAAATGAGGTTCAATCTCAATGAAATCTGTGAAATACACATTTTATTATTATTAAACAATAATCCCTCTTGGATGTGAAAGTCCAAATATCGTGTCCTATACATACCCCATGGTTATTTTCATACTTTCTATGCCTCTGTAAAATATGTTTATTCTTTATATAACTCTTTAATGTTGTCCAAACTAACAACCTCAACATACATGGTATTCGAAAAAATTGCACCCATTTCAAATGCTTCGAATTCAAGTTACATTGAATGTTTATGTGTTTCATATCCTTATGATATCCAAACAACATAAAAACCTTCAATAGAAAATAATATCTCCATTTATTCAAGGCTTGAAATATGACATAACATTATTGATCATAAACACAATAATTTTTCTTAACATCATTCAAATCTCACTAAAAGATGCTATCAACTTAACATATTGAATCAAGGCCACTCCAATCACTAAACCACTTACATCAAAATCTACTTGAAACACCTTGTTGAAATATGGAAGTGCCAACACCGATTGTTCGATTACCTTCTTCTTCAAGTTTTCAAAGGAAATTTTTGTTGCTATTTTCCAGTGGAAATATCCCTTCTTCATTCACTTAATGAGTGGTGCACAAATCCCACTAAAGTTTGTGATAAAATTATGGTAAAATCTCACCAAACCATGGAATATTCTTACATCAAACATACAAAGATACATCTAGGAATTAGAAAATCCACAATATCTTTCACCTTTTCAGGATCCATCTTCAAGCCCTCTTTCAAAACTATAAAACCCAAGTAAACAAAATCTTCTTTGCAAGAAACTACACTTCTTCAAGTTAATTTGTATCTTCTCTACTTTTATCCTTTCCAACACTTGCTTCAAATGATTAAAGTGCACATCCTTGGACCTACTAAAAATCAAAATGTCATCAAGGAACACGATGAATTTTTTTCCCAAAAGTGTTTTCAATATCTCATTCATCAATATCAGAAAGGTACGAGGTGCATTGGGTAATCCAAACAACATAACCAAACATTCAAATTGTCCATTATTCACCTTAAATTATATATTACACTCATCACCTCGCATTATTTGAATATGATGGTATCCACTCTTTAATTCTATCATTGAAAAGTACTTTCCCCACTCAAGAAATCCATGAGGTCCTCCATTATGTTGATGTTTTGTTATCTCCAGGAGGTATTCCCTTCTGAACAAATTTTCTTGGAGAAGAAGAAGATTCCAGGGAGTCAAAGGAAGACCATTGAAAAGTTAAAGAACACCCCCAAAAAGAATAAAGTAAAATAGAAGACCACAGAAGAGAAGTCAACCCACAGGAAATAATAATAAAGTGGAAATATAATTTCCAGGAAGAGAAGTCATCCCACATAAATAATAAGACCCAGAATAATAATTCGGTCCCAGAAAGGCACCCAACTTAGTATAAATACAAATATGGTTTAGTTCATTTACACATTCATGAAGTTCTCCTTCTGCAGTGTGCACTAGATAGTTGCAGCTACAATTGGAGTTGTAGTTTCTCTATTTCTGGTTTTTGGTTCTCTTGGAGAGTGCGCCCCACTTGGGGAAGGATATTATTGGTGGCTCTTGGTGGTTTCTCTTTTGCGCTACCTTTGGAGGAGTTTCACTAAGGTTGCGTGGTGTTTCCGAGTTGCTTCATGCCAGTTTTCGTAGCAGTTACAGTTGCAGTTGTAATTTCCAGTTACTAGTGGCACCAAGTCTGTGGTGCCAACTTTGTGGTGTCAGTTCTAGTGATGTACCTATCTTGGTGCTAGATCTGTGGTGTGCTATATTGGTACCAGTTATGTGGTGCTGCTCATTTTTCAACCCTCACTAGGTTTTGACAAGAAGAAGAGATAAGTGTTTGTTTCTTCATTGTTGGTTTTGTCTTGTGATTAGAGCTTGTTCATGGTTGTATTGGAATATTCTCTCTAAGAAAATTTTGTTGGGTTTTTCCCCGAGTTTGGGGTTTTCCTAGTACAAATATTTGCGTCTTCTTGTGCTTTTTTATCTATTGCTTATATATTTCAGTATATGATTATTTAATGTTAACATAATATAAAAATGTTATGTAAAATATAATATTAACTAAACTAATCAAAATCTAACATGGTTTCAGAGCAGGTTTCCTTCAGAATAGTCTACTCACTGGAAGGAAGATCGTGAGATTTTCCACATTACTCAGATTTGTCGTTGCACATGCAATTTTCCACTGCACAATTTTTTTTCTCAATCTCATTGAGCACTTGTTATAAAGTCGATTGGGACAAAATAAACCATTGATGAACTCTCTGTACTCTAGCGCACCTATTGCACTTCTCAAATTGACTTTACGTTGAAATTAGTTTTTTAGGGTTTTAGGCTTGTTGACATTTTCCTAGACATTGAACATTCTGATTCATATTTCTAACTTTTTTTAATTGATGTAATGTCTCAGATTAGAAGAAAAATTTGGATGGTGTACTTGTATATAAGATGAGGGTCTTTGCAGGAGACGTACACTTGGGAAAAGTACATTTATCTAAGCAGTGACACTAGATCCAAAAGGGATCTTAGATCTAGTGCATTCAAAGGAATCCCAAGAGCTGGAGGCAACAGTGATGATGTCTCCTACAATATAGAACAACTCAAATGGTAAAAAATCACCTAGACTCCAGTTTTGAATATCAAGTTTGATATTTTATACTATTGTAGCTTAGATAAGTTTTGTAACTAGAATGAAAATCTTTATAGTTCTATTACTACTATTGCTATCAAATATTTAGTAACACTTTAATATTTTTGGTATGATGATCATTAAGTAAAATCTCATTGTTCAATATTAAGGATGCACTTGTTTCTAGGAGATGTTTTTGGTTGTTGACCTTGTTCTAGGCAGGTTGTAATACCCCAAGGCCAAGGCCCTAATTTTTAATCATGAATTGTAAACATGTTTCATAGGCTGGTAGCCAAGCAATGATCAACTAAGAGGATTATGTGATAGTGGGGCCAGAGAGCCTATGCTGCTAAGGCCAAGAGCCTGTTTTGTATATGTAAATATTCAAATCATTAATATAAAAGAATCACTGCATGTAAACCAACCATGATGAAAGAGTATGGGGGACTAGGATCCACTAGGCTAGGTAAGGGAGGGGGATGAGAGGCTAGAAAAAGGGGCTAATATTAAGAGATTAAATCCCAAAGATTAATATATATTATTATTCTAAATGTTGTGAAGAGGATATGAATTTATCCTAAGTTCCTTTGGGGAAGGGGAACGACTTCCAAATGGAGAGGAACACACTTCATGAGCGCCATGTGACATCTCAGGCACATGCAAATATATGTGGGTATTTTGACTATTTCGGGGATCCTTTTTCCATTCCTCCCACTCATGCACGCAACGAGAAGGTAAGCAGTAAAAACTTGGAACACTATTTGTTGAATCCTCGACCATCCCGAACCTATGCAACAATTCAAAATAATATCTTTGTTGAACCTGTACCCTGCGGGTTTCCTATGTTTTGTTTTTCCATTACCGTTCCCCACCTCCGATTTATTTTGTTTCCATCACCCTTTCCCATGTATTGAGGAGCTATATTGAAGAAGTGGGTTGTTAGGACCATGGATTGAAGAAGCAAGTTGTCAGGCCTATGAGAAACTATCTCCAGGTGAGAGAGTTTTCTGAGGAAGTGAGTTCTCTTGGAGGGAGTCCAGTAGTAGCTATAGAGCTCTAAGAATTCTAGTCTAGCCTCTTTCTAAAGACCTGGAAGGGAGGTGGAGAAACCAATGGACTGTGTGACAGTGAAGGTGTATACTTCTAGGGTGGGATAGGCATGTGGGGAATGAGATTCTGTGAGCGGTGGGCATAAGTAGATCCTTGGAGGAAATCCTTCCTATAGACTGGTGCAACTTCATGTTGTCACTTCCTAGCCTAGGAATCCCTTTCCTGATGGATTTTAGTCCCAGGTTGGGGGTGACCCACTGCTGAGAGTGTTGAGCAATGTGGTCTAAGGCTGGGAGGTTCGTGGAAGGTTTGCACGCAGTCGATGCACTACAATTAAGAGATATGTATCATTTATGTGCTTAATGGTTAATGATGTATTTTAGTGCATGTCTGTGATTCTTATAATAATATCATGTGTTTTGATGCATGTATGCTTTCA
This sequence comes from Picea engelmannii, assembly GCA_009831015.1. Classification (NCBI taxonomy): domain Eukaryota; kingdom Viridiplantae; phylum Streptophyta; class Pinopsida; order Pinales; family Pinaceae; genus Picea; species Picea engelmannii. The sequence continues at coordinate 83,584 of ML813976.1, read as the reverse complement.
TGTCATCGTTGTTTATTTTTTGTTAAGTTTATATGTGATTTATTCCATAAAGAGCTTTGTTTGTCATAGCCTAGAAGGTCTATGTCTGGGCATGGACGGTTTTAATTATCTATAACAGAGATTGAGACCATGTGTGTCTGAGGTAGCATGGTCTAGCCTGTGAGTGGTTTGGGATGTTACAATCTAGTATCAAGGCGAGGTTTCAACACTAAACCCGGATGGGCCACAAAGGTGGAATTTTAAGTAAAAATTCCACAGGGATTTGAAGTACAGAGTGCCAAGAAGGCGTTGAAATATATCATGGGTGGTATTATAAAGCTCAGGAGGTATGGAGGTTTGATAAACCACAACAGTAATCGTGGTTGATAATCACAAGAGGTTATTTGGGCCACAGGATCCGCATGGGGAAAGGTGGACCTTTCCCAACCCTCATATCTAGATAAGGTGCATGAAAATTAACCTCCAAGTCCTTCAGACTTCGTGACTTCGGTGAAAATTATGTGTTGTTAAAAAAAAGGGCCAAAGGATGAAGTTTCAAAGTACTTTTCAGTCATAGATCATCCATGAGGAGGATCATGGATTTTCTCCAAGTAGATCGGCTAGTTCAAGAGTTCAGTGTTTGGGAGAAACAAAGTGAGCTAAGGTGAAATCTCCCGAGGCCCGAAGTTCCAAAGTGACATGGCATGATAACTTCACCCAGGGTGACATGGAATTCCCTAGTCCTGCCACGTCTTAGTGAGAATGGTACTTGAATGAACTTGTTTGACCAATAGCAGTTCGACACATGGGGCCATGTGTCACCATCCTATATGAGGATGGGTGTACTATGTAGACCTCAAAAGATTAAGCGGTTCAAGAATTAAACATTTGGGAGAAATGCAGTCTTCTAGAGAGAAATATCCTGAAGTGTTGAAGTCTAGAATTAATCCAGACCATTCATTAAAGGAGACGCGTGTCGACATATCATCTTATTCGGTAGTTTGACAACTTGTAGAAAATGTCGAAGGCAGGAAATCCCCAAAGTCACAAAGTGTCGGGTATGACATGGAAAGATGATGTCACCTAGGGTGGCATGGACCTACCTAGGTCTACCACGTGTCACTCATTTTCATACTTTTGAAAGTCCCTTAGGACCGATTGGAACCTGACACATGTCACTCGATGGAGGGGTTGCATGTCACCAATTTGATTAGTGACAATTGTACTTTGTGGGCCCCAAAGGTTAAGCAGTCTGGGAGTTCAATGTTTAGGAGAAACATAGTGAGCTAAGGTGAAATATCTCGAAGCCCGAAGTCCCAAAGTGACATGGCCTGCCGACATCACCTGAGATGACATGGGCACACAGGATGCATGCCACGTATCAGTCAGATTTGTATTTTTTTCAACCTTGATTGGACCATTTAGTAGTACAACACATAGGGGCCATGTTTATATGATGACACCATTATTACATGGGCCCTAGAAAGTTAAAAAGGTTCGGGAGTTCGATGTTCATAAGAAATAAGAGAAGAAGGTGTGAAATTCTCCGAAGCCATAAGTTTCGAAGCACAAAAGTTTCGGATAAGCACCTATCATATTAGCTCTTGGTCACAGCTTGTGGTCAGATGAATTTAGGAACTGAAGAAAAGGGGCTAGCACCCGAATTTTTGTTTTAAGAATAGGAAAAAGGCTTAGATAAGGAACTCATGAGGTCCCTGATTGAACAAAACTTCATCCAAAGAAGTAAGGAAAAGGTTGTAAATATGAAGAGAGGATCTAGCATGGATCAAAGAGCCAATTCGACTCTAATAATTAACAACAGTTGAACATATATCACCTTCCAAGAAGTGCCATTGCTCAAATAGTCATAACTTCCTGCTCAAAACTCAGAATTGAGCAACAGAGAAGTCGTTGGAAAGGTATGGAATAATAGAGGAAAAATGTTCACCCATAAATTGTATATGGATAGCAAAATTTATCATAAAATCAAAAGAAGTAATTATGATCAATTATAAACCAGAATTGTACATGTTTGCATGGTTTTGTTCAAACAGCTAGCTTGACAAGAGTTCTATTGGCTACACACTTTTGTAGATTTTTCTACTGCCAAAACATAACATAATATTCTTGGAGTGCATAGATATGAAGGATGCACAAGAGGCTTACAGTCAGGAAGCTGAGGTTAGAGGAATGAATTTCCATTTGGGAATTGAGGGAACAAATTCAAATGGACACGAAGAAGGAAAGGATGAAGACATCAATCTGGCGGAGACCATTATAAAATTGTAGGCAGATATCCAGAGCCACAAAGATGATAATGAAAGACTTATGAATGCCAAAGAGAAAAAAGAGACTTCAACATGAATTTAATGAAAATCGTGGACATAATTGAGAAGAAGTTAGACAAGGAGAGTGGCTCGAACAAGTCAGGAATCCACAAGCCCCTTGATGAGAAAGTAAGATAAAGGAGTGTCAATAGGCACCACCACCACTCTCAAAGGCATTCCAATAGGAGGGAACATAACATCTTAGGTCCATCCCCTGCCAAGAATCATAGGAGGTTTGGGGTAGATTAATTGAAGGGAGAAATGAACAAGATCAAACCTCCTACTTTTGATGATAATAAGGATGAATATTCTGAGACATGGTTGTTGGGAATGAGGAAATATTTCCAACTGCATAATTATTCCTCTCATGCAGAAGGGAGAATTGCAATCTACCAGTTGAAAGAAAAAAAATCCATGCGGAGGGACCAACTTGTGCAGGTGAAACACATTAAGGAGAAAAATGTGACGTGGAAATAATTCAAGAAGTATTTTGAGAAGAAATACTTGACCAAGATATATTATGACAAAAAGATGAAAGATTTCTTTGAACTCAAGTTGGGAAGCATGACCATTGATAAGTATGAAAAGATATTCCTAGAACTGCTGAAGTATGTCTCCTTCATCAAAGATGAGTCAATTAAGATCCATAGATATATGAGTGGAATACCATCCTTCATTAGTGACAAGATTCAATATGATGATCCTAAAACTTTGAAAGAGACCATAAGAAGAGCTAAGTTCTTGTATGGTCAACAAAAAGGAAATCCTACCTTCTAGAAGGCTTGGGAGGACAAGAATAAATTTAATAGAGATATGGGGAAGAAGGGAAGAAAGCCTCCATTCTTTAGAAATAATCCTCGGAGACAACTAGCCTTCAGAGAGCCCAATATGGTTGAGGTAGGTGGGAAAATGCCTAGGAAGCCACCTATGCAATGTTGGGGTTGTAAAGTATATCATAAATATAGGGATTGTCCTCACAAATATGAAAAAGTGAGAGCTGTCCACAATGCCCAGCAAGTAGAAACTGTGGATGACATGGGCATAAGTGTGCGAAGGATCTATGCAACCCTAGACAACAAGCAAGAAGAGTTTCAATAACACATGATTCAAGTAGAAGGTATGATCTATAACCATGCCTTTACTATTTTAATTGATTCATGGGTTAGTCATAGCTATATAGATCCTAAGGTAGTGGACAGATTGCAATTTCCAAGATGCAAGAATGAGAAATCTTGGTTGGTGCAACTGGCTACAGGAGCCAAGAGAAAGGTTGTTGAGTTGGTTAAGCATGTCCATTGGGCATGAATGGGATGAATACCAAGGAAGATATGAACATATTACCTTTGGGTTCATATGACTGTCCAATTGGTATGGATTGGTTGGACCAACACCATAACATCTTAGATTTTCATAACAAGGAATTCACTTGCCTAGATGAGGAAGGAAACTCAAGATCAGTCCAAAGAATTCCTAGGGCACTCAATGTCTGAGAAATATCAACAATGTAGTTGAAGAAGTGTTATAGGAAGGGTTTCCAAGTGTTTACAACTCATATGGAGGAAACACCTAAGGATAGGGTTCCAGATCTAGAAGATCAAGCAATCCTAAAAGAGTTTGAGGATGTGTTTAAGGAGATACTAGTACTACCACAAAGAGAGATATTGATTTCTCTATAAATTTGATGCCTGGAGTAGCTCCAGTGTCAAAGGTTCCCTACATAATGAGTACTCCAGAGCTGAAGGGGTTGCAAATGCAGCTTGAATATCTATTGAAGAAGGGGTACATATGCCCAAGTGTGTCACCTTAGGGTCCCCCAGTGTTATTTGTGAAGAAGAAAGATGGGACCTTGATATTGTGTATTGATTTCAGGCAGTTAAATAAAGTAACTATGAAGAAAAATTATCCTTTGCTAAGGATTTATGATCTCTTCGATCAGTTGAAGGATGCAAGGATATTTTCAAAGATTGATCTTAGGTCAGGATACCATCAGGTAAGGATTAAAGATGAAGACATTAGCAATACTTCCTTCAGAACAAGGTATGGTCACTATGAGTTTACAGTGGTTTCATTTGGGTTATCAAATGCACCAATTATTTTCATGTGTTTGATGAATAGTGTTTTCTGAGAGGACTTAGACAAGTTTGTCATTGTCTTTTTGGATGGAATCCTTGTATATTCCAAGATAGAAGAAGAAAATGAGCATCACTTGAGGATGGTGTTGCAAGTGTTAAGAAAACACCAGTTGCATGCCAAATTGAGCAAGTGCTCATTTTATTAGAACCAAATTCATTATTTGGGGCATATTATTGTTAGCACAAATGCACACCCAGGGTTCAACACTTCAACAACGCACCAACAAAACCCTAACTACTGACCCTTTCAACAACACCTACGAATCATATGAAGTCTCACCCGAGGTAGAGGAAGGGGGGGTTGAAGGACTTAGGTGTCCACAACCTAGTTGGGACACAGATCTGTGATTACAATACTTAACAGAGCACTTAGCCAACAATATGCATTAAGTTATGATTCTTAGTCACATCACAAATTAAACCCTAAGTACAAAACAACGCAGTAATAACCAGATCAAATACTTCCAAGCACATAGCATTAACTCAGATATAGCATTCATTTACCATGAATAGAGAACTAAGCATCCATACAACTATCTAACATACATCAAGATCAATGCACTAAGCAGATAAATACATAACAACATGAATAACATTGCACAAAGCACATCAACAAAGGATATACATGGTTCACCCCAGTGTGGGGCTATGTCCACCAATCTTATTCTCTTCTTATTAGTCTTCGTGCTTCTTACATTCCTCTTCTCCTGTGAACAAAGCCACAAAGCCAACTCCACAAAGGACAGGAGATCTACGTGCACCTCGCCAGATCCTCCTTCCTTGAATTAGGTCAAGGCACAAAGCCAACCCCTATCAAGCACAGAGCCTTCTTACAATAACTTGCATTAAGACAACATTAACACTTACAATATATGGTTTACATATCCCACTACTACTTCTTACATCGCTTAGCTACTTATTTATACATTTACAAAGAGGCCTAAACATGGGTAAACCCATGGGCCAACATCCCATACCTGTAACATAAACCCTAAAATACCAAAATCCTGCAAAATGGGTGAGATCCCATGATCTCCGCTTCGCTTGGTGCTCCATATTCGACCAGCCTGTCGAAGTCTAAAAAATGGTCAACCATGACCAAATTTTCCTAAAAACTTGGTCAAGGGCCAACAGGCCCCCAACACTCACCTATGACTCATCCCAAGTCACTCTGATCTGGGAAACACTGCTTCGAAGGCAACAAGCTTAGCTCGAGATGCCTTGACTTACTGTTTCTCCAGAGCCCCCTGCTCGACGAACTCTTGAATTAATTTCTCGGTGATAGGCCCTTCCAAGTGTTGTTCTACTGTTGTGACCACCTATTCCAGCTGTGAGCCTTTTCCTTCGATCTCTTCAAAAAGCATGCAGGCTTCGTCCTGCACTGGCTGGAGCCTCTGTGTCACTTCCATGACTTTGCTCTAGATAGCAGTAACCTGTTGTTGGATTGCGCACTACTACTGTGACATTTTCATCTTCTTGACTGTAGTAAGCAGCTTCATCTATGCTTGCACGATGGACACCTATTGCTTCAATTCCTGTAGTTGTGCTTCCAATGTCCTCAGCTCCAGATATTCTTCAAGGCACTCATAGGTATGCGCACTTCGATCACTTAATTGTTTACACTCTAAGGCCAATTCCATGATTCTTTCTACTGTGTTCCTGGAAGCTTGTTCCCTCTAATCACGTACTTCTTACAGAGTGCTAGGTACTACTTGGATTTCTAGCTTTGCTACTCTTGCTTGATGCTACTGAATGGATTCAACAAGATTCCCCACTTGCATCTCCGCTAACTCTTATTCCTCATGTGCCAAGCTTGGCACAAAGAGAAGTGCTCTAGTTATTGCCTCTTTGACTGCAAACTGTTCTGTGAGAAGTTGGTATTTTTCTTCCTGTATCTTCGCAATTCTCTGTGTGAACTTCGNGAGGCAATAACTAGAGCACTTCTCTTTGTGCCAAGCTTGGCACATGAGAAGTGCTCTAGTTATTGCCTCTTTGACTGCAAACTGTTCTGTGAGAAGTTGGTATTTTTCTTCCTGTATCTTCGCAATTCTCTGTGTGAACTTCGCCTGCATTTCATTTTTCTCCTTCTGCGTAACTCGAAGTTTCTCTAGGACCTCCTCCTTTTATTGATTTAAGGATTTTGTGGTCTACTCCTTTTATTCTTGGACTCGATGAAGTTGATCCTCTGTTACATCTTCTAGCCTTTGTAATTGGGTGGGCTCATCCCCCAATTTTGCAACTTTTGATGACGACGACACAGTAGGTACTGCATGGATTGAATGGATAGCTTGTTGTATGTCCTTGAGATATTTCTCTATTGTGTCATACATCAACTCCTACTTTTCTTCGTGTCTCTGCAATATGTCTTCTGAAACATCCTCTACAGTTGTGATGATGAGATCAATATCATCCATTGTGAGCACATTCTTTGACTGAGGCTTGTTGGAGCATACATTCTTTCTTTCCAAAGGTTTCTCCAGGGAAACCTTCCTTTTCTGCGATTCTTCCGTGAGGGGATCCTTTGGTGGTGTTACTTCACCTTTTTCTTGTTTATCTCTTTCTTCCCCTCCTTCCTCTTGGTTCACTTCATCTCCCCCTCCTGCGGGTGAATCGAGCCTACTTTCTTTCGATGCGCTGTCCTTTTCATCGCTTTATTTTTCCTACACTTCCTCCTTTTTATTCTTTTTCCTTGCGCTACTTTGTCCATCATACTCATTTCAGGTGACCAAAGGACTTCTGATGATTTCAAGGTCGGAGAGTTCTACATCTTCGACCGGTATAAGAAATTCGGCTGGCCATTCCTTAGTGATCTCTTCCATGTCTTCATCGGTCAATTTATAATACGACTGCAACTCCTCCTTACTTTAATCCTTACACACAATGATGTATATGAAGTGTCGGTCAATGAAGAACTTTGTGAACGATCTATAGTGATGTAAATTATTCGGGGTCATTCAAGGAAATTCTTCAATGGCACGCTTCAGCTGTAGGTAGTAAGCGTGGAACACCGAATTTGATTTCCATTGCTTCGCCATGTCACTTCTGTACCACAAGGTGGATAACCTTGCAACCAATGGCTCTGATGGCTTGACTTCTGGGAAGGCTGCTCCTTATGACAGTTGCATGGAGACAAATGCAATTAAAATCAACAACCAACTGAAGTGAAATTCCTATCCCTGGTCCTGCGCTTTGCGACACTCCTTCTCCAAATCATTGATGAGGTAGCTCGCCTAGTTCATATGCATTTCTTCGACACACTTCCCTATGAGGTCCATGAGGAATCTCGTGACTTGTGTCGACAGGTTCTTTCTGACGAGCTTGTCAATGATCAATTGGAAAGCAAGGTGCATTGTGCCATCCTGGATGGAGGGCCGGACTCAAGCTACCTTGTAGCCTCACTTTCCCTTCTCCACATCATGGTAGTCTTCCTTTATACGTTGTGCCAGGGAGTGATTTGCAACCTTCCCTGGGTAGAAATGTTGAGGGTCCGACCCCTGCATTCTCAATCTAGTGATGAGGTGGATCAACGTCGGATCCACAATTATGTGCCTATCAGGACATAGATACTCTCCATGGTAGCACGATAGGAGGATTTTAATGCACACGTTAACCTCCTGATGTTAGCCGAAGTGGGGGATATTCATTACATTCAATATCGTCGATCTCGTGATCTCCTTAATCCAAGACTAGGGAACTATTTTGGGCTTCTTCCCAGTTGTCTTTTTCAGGTCCCTATGCAATGTGATAATCCCATAGTTCTTTCAGTCTCAGAGGTTGAAGTCACTGATATTGAGATCCGGGATCAGTCCCAACTGAGGTCGAAATGTGTGTATCCCCTTCAGGATGTACGCAGTGAATAATGTATACTCGAAGTCATGCAGGACACTTTCATGACTAACCATGCTAGCCAAAGGAGGGATGTAGTCAGGCAAGACTGACAGGATCTGCTTCACATTAGCCAGATCATCGCGATGCTTACTTCTTTTCTCAGTCATGGTTTGACTAGACTGACGTGCAGTCAAGGGGGATTCTTGCAATCTTCCTGTCAATGATGCATGTATTCCTACAGACATGACTTTCTCATCCATGAGGTCGATCAAAATGTCTTCCACATATTTCTCTAGTGCGCTATGATTGCCCGACATTCACACTTGTAATAAAATAACTCGAGTAGGCGAACAGAGACTCAAGGTAATCCAGGGAACATGGATGATTTTAGGGGCTAAATTTCGCTCATGGGCTAATTTTCCATGGTTTTTCCAAAAACGAGATTCGCTATTTTAAAAATTCTTCGCCCAAATTCTATAGGATAAAATTATTTTACCTTAAAAATCGCCAAAAATTTATAAAAGCTATATAAAATACTTAGAAATTTGAATATTTAAAAAAATATTGCCAAACATTTATACTTGAAATATGAAGGATTAGTAATATTCGCCAAGGTTTCTACATTTTAAAATAAATTTCCATCCTTAAAATCATCCATGCCAGGGAATGGTGAGGTCTAGGCATCACAACGTGATATGCAATCACTTCTCTTTTAGCTCATATATCTTGGTTTGCAAAAAGTGGTCCCGACGTAGCGTTCGACGGGTTAAATAAGAAACGTTGTAACTGATTCCTCCAATGGGCAGGAATGCCTCAATCAATACGAATCCATTCGTTATGGTGCGGTCTCAACGGTCCAATGGCGATCTTTCCAGTAATAACTGTGTTTCTAACCATTCTGGAGTGTCATTCTAATGTTTGGGATTCCTCCAATGGTCATATAACTTCATCGTGGCGAAGTGCCATTCTGCGTTGTTCTGGTATTCTAGAGAGGTTCAACTTCTGTAAATCTGTCTCCTGCGAAGTCTTCTCTGAAACCTCCTGTAGTTTTTCTGACTTGGATTTCTTCTTACTGAGCTTTCTTACCTTCTTTCCTATGATCTAAATCTCTAAATTCCTCTTTCCATTCTTATTCTTGTCTTCACTTAGCATAGGAACTTTTCACAACTGAGGGTCTTTCAAAGGGTTCGCTGGTAATACCTCTTCTCTTAATATTTCTAGGGTAGGTATTCCTCTTTCTCGCATGGATAGGTCCTTCAAAACTTCTTGTGTTCTATCAAATTCGTAAATGAATTCTATGGCCCTCTACTACTTTGACGTATTCCATTATTCTTGTATTAGTCACTTTATTTTTCTAGATATGAAGTCCCTCAGTTCTTGCTTTTTTTGTTCTGTATCTTTTTCCTCTGCTTTCCTTCGGATCTGATCTTTCTCAATCCAGGTCTTCCCTAACAAAAGTGAAAAAGGGGCATTGTTCTCAATAAACCTAATGACTTCAAATTATTCTTCATTCAATGTTCCATGAGAAATCGTAGATACATTATTAATTCTCCCACATAGGGTTATCATCTTTCCTTTAAATAAACCTATCCTTCCCAATGAAGGTATCATGGCAGGCTTTCCCAAAATTTCCCAAGTGCTGTCTGGCATAATATTTACCTGTGTTTCTTCATCCAATACACAGTCTATGTCGAAGTCTCCTATTCTTGTTTCTATGCACTGCTTGTCTTTCAAGATCTCTGATAAACTGATGTCTCTGTGATCATTCAATGTTTCTTTCAACTGTAATAACATAGTCTCTGATTCTTTCTGGTTTTCTAATAGATCCTTAGCATCTTGACCTTCTTTATAGTTCTCTTGTGTCATGTTCATATTTTCAACTTTAGCAATAATTCTTGGACAACCCAAAACCTCATGACCAACAGATTTACAACAGAGACAAATAGGACCTCTACCAGGTCATTCCTTAGCAAGATGTCCCGGTATTCTGCAATTATAACACAGTGTCAATCCTCTCTTTCTTTTAAATGATCCCCAACCTTTCATGTATTGTGCACTAGGATCATAGTGATGGTCCTACAATCTGCAAAAATTCTTTCTAGGTTCCCACATCCACTTATTAGTCCAAAAATTCTTTCTATGCATAGGAATAACATATCTTTCACTATCTCTATCAAATTTATTCGGATCAAATATTCTTTCTTCTAGTTGTGCCCTAGTTTTCAGATTAGGACAAAATCTATCAAACATACCTAGATTCATACTTTCAAAGAAAAAAATTCCACTTATCTTACCTTTACCAGAGAAAAAAGATTTAAGATATTACCTCTTTTCTTCAGATTGACTTTCTTTCTTTATTTCTTAGCACAGAGCTTCAAGTAGAATACTGTGCACCACAACAATAGATCTATACACAGAGCTTTCTCTTTTCTTCAGTTCCCAACAATCACAGTTTCAGGCCCCAACAACAGAACCATTTGTTGGCACAGGGGCAGACCCAGGGTTCAATGCTTCAACAACGCACCAACAAAACTTTAACTACTGGCCCTTTTGGAAACACCTACGCAGTAGATGAAGTCTCACCCGAAGTAGAGGAGGGGGGGTTGCAGGACTTAGGTGTCTACAACCTACATGGGACAAAGATCTATGATTACAATACTTAAAAGAGCACTCAGACAACAATATGCATTAAGTTATGATTCTTAGTCGCATCACAGATTAAACCCTAAGTACAAAACAACACAGTAATAATAAGATCAAAGGCTTCCAAGCACATAGCATTAACTCATATATAGCATTCATTTACCATCAATAGAGCACTAAGTATCCATACAACTATCTAATATACATCAAGATCAGTGCACTAAGTAGATAAATACATAACAACATGAATAAAATTTCACAAAGCACATCAATACAGGATATACATGGTTCACCCCAGTGTGGGGCTACGCTCACCAATCTTCTTCTCTTCTTATTAGTCTTTGAGATTCTTAAATTCCTCTGCTCCTGTGCATAAAGCCACAGATCCAACTCCACAAAGGACAAGAGATATTCGCGCACCTCGCCAGATCCTCCTTCCCCAAATTAGGTCAAGGCACAAAGCCAACCCCTATCAAGCATAGAGCCTTCCTACAATCACTTGCACTAAGCGAACATTAACACTTACAATATATGGTGAACATAGACTACTACTACTTCTTACATCACTTAGATACTTATTTATACATTTACAAAGAGGCCTAAACATGGGTAAACCCATGGTCTGACATCCCATACCCATTACATAAACCCTAAAATCCGCAAAATCCTGTAAAATGGGTGATATCCCGCGATCTCCGCTTCGCCTGGGCGCTCCGTCTTCGACCAACCTGTCGAAGTCCCAAAAATGGTTAAACATGACCAAATTTTCCTCAAAACTTGGTCAAGGGCCAACAATTATATCCAAATAATGGATAGCAATGGATCTTGAAAAGATTGAGGCCATTAGAGGATGGATAGCACCCAAGAATGTGACAGAAGTCAAATCCTTTATGGGTCTAGCTGGCTACTACAGAAGATTCATTGCAGGGTTTTCAAGGATTGCTCACCTAACCAATTCCTTGCAAAGGAAAGGGGTGAAGTTTCAATGGATAGTAGAATGTGAAAAGAGCTTCCAACAATTTAAGCACTTGTTAACAAGTGCTCTGATTCTGAGAATTGCAGTTCCTAATGAGGACTACATGGTTTTCACAGATGCATGCAAAGAGGGACTTGGTGGAGTCCTCAATCAAAATGGTTTGGTAGTATGTTTTGAATCAAAAAAGTTGAAAGAGAATGAAAGGCTCTATGCCACTCATGATTTGGAGTTGGAAGCCATAGTACATGCCTTAAATAAGTGGAGGCACTACCTCATGGGAAAGAGATTTGAATTGAGGACAAACCATAATGGTTTGAGGTATTTGTTTGATCAGCCAACTTTAAATATTAGGCAAAGCAAATGGTTGGAATTCCTATATGAGTATGAATTTGATATCAATCACATCAAGGGAAGGGAGAACAAAGTGGTTGATGCACTCAGTAGGAGAGTGCATGAGTTACATGCTACAATCATTAACATGTATCAAACATATCTTAAAGGTAGAATTTATGAAGCTGCAAAAAAATTTTTGCAGTACATGGAGATGGTAACAAAATTGTAGAAAGGTAAAATGCAAGAGATAGTCAAAGATTATAAATTGGGAGATGATGGAATGATCCTGTAGAGGAACATAATTTTCATACCCAATTCTTTGGAATTGAAAAGTATGATCTTGAAGGAGATGCATAATGTTCCTTATTTTGGACACCCAGGATATCATAAAATAATGGCAGCAGTCAGGAGACAATATTATTGTCCAGGTATGAAGAAATAAATTTTTGAGTACATTTCTAGATGTATGGAGTGTCAAAGGGTCAAGGCTGAGCATAGAAACCCAACTAGGTTGCTACAACCATTACCCATTCCTGAGTGGAAGTGGGAAGTGGTGACAATGGATTTCATCACCAAATTGCCAAGGTCAAGAAAGCATCATGATTCTATCATGGTAGTGGTGGACAAGATTACCAAGGATTCCCATTTTATTTCATTGAATACTACTCAAAAATCAACCAAGGTTGTTGATATCTATATGAGGGAAGTGGCTCGATTGCATGGTATTCCCAAGATAATTGTGTCTGATAGAGACCAAAAATTCACTTCAAAATTTTGTAAGGGATTATTCAAGGGGTTCAGAACCAATATGAACTTCAATACATCCTATCATCTCGAGTTTGATGGGTAGATAGAGAGGGTAAACCAAGTAATAGAATATATCTTAAGAATGTATGTGATGGAAAAACCATCAAAGTGGGAAGACTATCTACACTTGGTAGATTTTGCTTACAACAATGGGTACCAAGCATCTCTGAATATGAGCCCATTTGAAGCACTTTATGGCAGAAATTGAAACACTCTTGTAAGCAGGGACAACCCAGCTGATACGAAAGTAATTGGGACATAATCACTCAGATAAATAGAAGAGAAAATGTTGAGGATTAAACAGAATTTAAAGGCTTCCCAAGACATGCAGAAAATCTATGCTGACAAGGGTAGAACTCACAGGGAGTTTAAAGTGGGTGATCATGTATTCTTGAAGGTGAAGGCCAACAAAAGTTCACTGAAGTTGGGAAACTGTTCAAAGTTGGTAGCTAGATATTGTGGAGCATTTGAAATCCTAGAGAGGATTGGTCTAGTAGCTTATATGCTTGCATTGTCTCCATATATTTATATTCATAATGTATCCCATGTATCATTGATCAAGAAATATATACCTGATGTTAATCATGCAATTGATTGGAATGTGATTCAGGTGGAGCAAGAAGGCGTTATCCAAGTGCATCCAGTACGCATTCTGGACCGGTAAATAAAACATCTATGGGATTGATCCATAGGGCTTGTAAAGGTCCATTGGACCTCGTACGATCTTGAGTACGCTACTTGGGAGCATGAGGATGCAATGTGGGCATAATACCCACATCTTTTTAAATATTTTGAAAATCTTGTTGATATGGTGTAAAGAATTACACTGAGGAAAGTGCAAAAATAAGCGGAGGGGATTGTAATACCCCAAGGCCGAGCCCCTAATTTTTAATCATGAATTGTAAACATGTTTCATAGGCTGGTGAGCCAAGCAATGATAAGCTAGGAGGCTTATGTGATAGTTGGGCTAGAGAGCCTAGGATGTTAAGGCTAGGAGATTGTTTTGTATATGTAAATATTAAAATCATTAATATAAAAGCATCATTGTGTGTAGACCGACCACGATGAAAGAGTATGGGGGAATAGGATCCACTAGGATGGGTAAGGGAGGGGGATGAGAGGATGGAAAAAGGGGATAATCTTAAGATCTTGAATCCCAGAGAATAATATATATTATTATTCTTAATCATGTGAAGATGATATGAATTTATTCTAAGTTATTTTGGGGAAGGGGAACGAATTCCAAATGGAGAGAAACGTGCTTCATGAGAACCATGTGTCATCTTAGGAACATGAAAATATATGTGGGTATTTTGACTATTTTGGGGATCCTTTTTTCATTCCTTCCACTCGCACACGTAGCGAGAAAGAAAGCACTAAAAACATGGAACACCATTTGTTGAACCCTCGACCATCCCGAACCTTTGCAACAAGATGAACTGATATCTTTGTTGAACCTGTACCTTGTGGGTTGCCTATGTTTTTTTCTTCCATTACTGTGCCCCACCTCCAGTTTCTATTGTTACGATAACCCGTGCCTCTGTGTTGAGGAGATGGATTGAATAAGCGGGTTGTCAGGCCTGTGGATTGAAGAAGAAGGCTGTCAGGCCTATGAGAAACTCTCTCCAGGTGATAGAGTTTGTTGAGTAGGTCAGTTCTCTTGGAGGGAGTCCAGTAGCAGCTACAAAGCTCCGAGAATTCTTGTTTGGCTTGTTTTTGAATCCCTGGATGAGAGGTGGAGTAGCCGATGGACTGTGTGATAGTAAATGTGTATACTCTTGGGGTGGAAAAGGCATGTGGGGAATGAGAGTCTGTTAGCGGTGGGCGTAAGTGGCTCCTTGGAGGAAATCCTTCCTGTAGACTGGTGCAACTCCAACTTCCTATTGTCCTTTGCTATCCTAGGACTCCATTTCCTGGTGGAGTTTAGTCCTAGCTTGGAGGTGACCCACTGCTGAGAGTGATGAGTAGTGTGGTTTAAGGCTAGGAGGTTTGTGGAAGGTCTGCACGCAGTCAGTACAATACAATTAAGAGATAAGTTTCATTTATGTGCTTAAATGGTTAATGATGTATTTTAGTGCATGTATGTGATTCTTATAATAATATCATGTGTTTCGCTGCATGTATTCTCTCATGTTATCTCTGTTTATTTTCCATTAAGTTTATGTGTTATTTATTTTGTAAAGAGATCTGTGTGCCATAGCCCAACAGGTCTATGTCTGGGCATGGATAGTTTTAATTATCTATAATAGAGCTTGAGACCATGTGTGTCTAAGGTAGTGTGGTCCGACCTGTGAGTGGTCGGGGACGTTACACAGGTTGTCTTGTAAATTCCATGGAGGTTTCCACGAAGATGTTGTTGTTCTTGTTTCTTGTTCCATGTAGGTTACCATGGAGGAATGATTGGTCACGACACTAGAAGAGTGTTTTTGTTATTTCTTATTATTTTATTTTTGTTTCATCTATTGTTCTAGGCAGGTCACAAGAAATAACTCTGAGAAGGAGCTACTGTGATGATTTTTCCTGTTCTTGATTTTATTATTTTTCTTATTATAAGAATATCATTCTTGTCTGTTTTATTTTCTTCTAGTTTCTCTTTTTCCTGGAAGGTCATAGGTGATAGATTTGAGAGGGAGCTTTAATGACAGTTGTAGGAGGAAACACATTGGATGGTCTATGGTTGATACATGGAGCATACTATCCAGACATAGAGTTGTGTACATGACCATACACATCCCCGTAACGAACGAGAAGGGAAATTTTGTATCTCATATAAAGATTGATTGTAAGGAGAAGAATCATTCAAAGATGACCATCCAGATCCCTCTAGTTCATTTGATCACTCTTCAGATCATCAGGAAGAGTCAGTAGAATTAGAAGGGCATGCCCAAAATCTTTGCTGTAACTAGGAAGAGACCAACATGATCTTGTGATACTTTGCAAAATGAAAAGAGGATACATATATATGGCATTGATGACATGTATCATGAGGATGAGCATATGGCTCCACGAACTAAGGAAGGTGGCCCCACCAAGTACAAGCTCAAAAGGATCTAGAGTTCAAAGGGAGTCAACCATCAGGATCCAGTAGGGAGGAGAAACCTCCCCAGGATAGTTCATAGGAGATCGAACTTCAGAGGAGATGACTCCAGAGATTGTATAGAATCATATGGAGTCAATATTTATTGGGAGCATGTAGACTTAGAGTGAGCCTAATCTCAGAGAGAGTTAGTGGTGTATTCTTCTTCATATTAAGATGGGAGAGAGATACATCTTCCAGGACTGAAATAAATATGCCATGAGTTGAAAAGGCTATATCGAAGCTTCAGAGGCTTCGAGGATATACGAGACCTCCTGGGAGGATTCCCTTGTTTCAATGACAATGAAGGAAGCCGATTAGAAGGACTTGGATATGGATTTTTCCTTGATTTCAAGACCAGAAGGGAAGTCAGTGGTGACTTACAAGTTGATATACAAATCAAGCATGCTGCAAATGGAAGCATATAGAAGTACAAAGTGAGATTTGTGTCTGGAATATTCTCCCAGAAAGAGGGAGAATATTATGACGAGACACTTTCTCTAGTAGCCAGAAGAAGTGTACATAGAGAAACCATGAGATAGACGAGAAGGAGTCTCATGTCTGCATATTGAAGAAGGTTTCGTGCAGTCTTAAGTAGGCACCCAAGGCAGGATATGCCAAACAATTATTCTGATGAGCTCGGGGATGGTTTCCCCTTGATATTGGTTGACCTATTTCTTACATGGGATGAAAATATCACAGATGGGTGCAAGAGGAAAATCACTTTAAAGTTAGAAATGAAGGATATGGATTTCATGGGATTGGAGGTGTAGCAGAGACCAGATGAGATTTTCCTTATTCAAGGAAAATATAGAGTTGACATCCTACATAGATTCAGGTTGATGGACTTCAAGTCGATGGCCACACCAATGGTGACAAATCTGACTCTCTTGAGTGATTCTTCTTCAGATTTGGTGGATCCCACATTGTACATAAAGTTGATTAGATCCTTGATGTACCTAATTAACACCAGGCTAGGAATATGTTTTGCAGTACATATGTTTTGTAGTGAACACCTTGAGTCCATACATGGTTGATCCTATACATGTACATTGGATAGTATCAAAACATGTGTTGAGGTACCTACATGGTATAGTTGGATATGGTTTGAGATATGTCTTGGATGGAGATGTGAATTTGCAGGGCTATATAGACTCTGATTAGGAAAGGAGTGTAGTGGATCAAAAAATCACATCAGGATGTTGCTTCAGACGTCAATGGCACTCAATATAGTAGAGGCAGCGTATATAGAAGCCAATGTTGCAAGTCGTGAAGCAGTGTGGCTTCGAAATCTTCTTGCATGGTTATTTGATCTAGAGTTGGATCCTGTTGGTTGTGGAGCCTGATTATCTTCCTGATTCAAAGGTCTTTTACTTTCATCTGTGTTTATACCCCATGAAGTATTTACACCCCAGAAGTATGTACACTCTTCCACGTGGGGGAGTGCAGAGGGTGGGTACCCCCTCTGCGGGGTCCGGGGGGGCTATTCCCCCGGCTGGGGGGTTTGGGGGCAAGCGGGCCCCCAGCGGGGGCCCGCTTGCCCCCAGAAGAAAAAATTGCCTTGTAAATGTATATTGTAATTTCATTGTAAATCTAGACCGTTCATTATAAGGTCGTAGATCTAATGATAGAGATTATGTTATGGTTTTTTTCCCTAGAAGGCAACCTTCTTTTATGAGGGAAATGTATTGTGGTTATTGTGGATGGAAAATATTATATTCTGAGATAGGAGATTGTGAGAGAAAGAAGAGGAAGTTAGAACGGGTTTGCTGTAGGTTGTATCCCTTCATATGCTGGATAATAATAAAGGAAGGACCTGACAATTTCTCTGGTGAATGTAGCCCACACTGGGTGAACCACGTAAATATGTGTCTCTATTGTATTTTGTATATTTTTTGTTTTGTTTCCGCATTTGTTTTATTTTATTGCTCCACGATCCTATTTTTATAACAACTGATATCAGAGCGAAAGGTAACTCGCAAGAAAAGAGGGTTCCTAGTTTGAGTGGGAGCAATGTCGGAAGATGGAAAGTTTAGGGTCGAGAAATTTAATGACCAAAACTACCAATTATGGAAGATGCAGATGGAAGACTATTTATATTAGAAGGATCTATTCCTACCATTGGGAAGAATGGAAAAGAATCCGACAGCTACGAAGGACGAAGAATGGGAGATTCTTGACAAAAAGGCTCTAGGAACGATACAGCTGAGCCTTGCAACGTCGATGGATTTCAATATTTCGAAAGAAAAGACAACGAAGGGTTTGATGGACGCATTGGCCAAATTGTATGAAAAACCCTCGACGTCCAATAAGGTATTTCTAATGAAGAGATTATTTAATATGAAGATGTCAGAAGGTGGGTCTGTTGCAGATCATTTAAATGATTTTAATACGGTTACTAATCAACTAAGTTCTATAAAAGTGGACTTTGATGATGAGGTCAGGGCTCTTCTAATATTGTGCTCATTGCCAGAAAGATAGAACGGCTTGGTCATGGATGTAAGTAACTCTGTCTCTGGTTCAAATACTTTAAAATTTGATGATGTTTTTGGTGTTATCCTTAGTGAGGAAATGCGACGAAAAATCACAGGTGAGACATCAAGAAATGTGTTGAACATGGAGAATAGGGGAAGACAAAAGGATAGAGTAAAGGGTTTCGGGAACCATAGGAATTCTAGGAAGGGAAGATCCAAATATAGACTTGGAAATATAGAGTGTTGGAATTGTGGGAAGAAAGGACATATTAAGAAAGACTGTAGAGCTCCAAAGAAACAAAGAGATGGATAGCAGGAGAGAAATCAGGAAGCAAATGTAACAGGTGATGTGTTACAAGATGATTTGATTCTTTCTGTAGATAATATTTTTGAGTCTTGGGTAGTAGATTCAGGGGATTCATTTCATGCCACACCCCATAGGAAACATTTTCTAGA
>ML813975.1:125901-136066 GCA_009831015.1 Picea engelmannii | reverse complement strand
TTGTATGAACAACATCCAATCTCCTACTCTGCTCTCTGGATTTGGTTGTAAAAAACTTTTCATTTCTTCCAGAACCCTTGGCAAGTTTGAGCCGAAGATAAGACTGTACACCCTGGACATGATCTTATTGATGAAAATAAGCATGGTGATCCTTTTACATTCAGTTGAGATGAAAGCAGTTTCAGGGAATTCGGTCTTATTCAATTCCAGGAACATCCTCAGCAGGTGCGTGTAGTATCTGAAGTGTCTCAATGAATTGAAATTGACTCGCTGTCGATGCATATTATCAACGATGAATCTGTCAAAACTAATATAGACCGACTGACGAGACTCTGACATAAAAAAGGTTAACAGGAAACCTAACATGACTTCTACTACGAACTTGTCGTTATCTAACCCTAAAATTTGGCTAAGCAGGGAACAAGCCCACTGG
Source organism: Picea engelmannii (assembly GCA_009831015.1). Classification (NCBI taxonomy): domain Eukaryota; kingdom Viridiplantae; phylum Streptophyta; class Pinopsida; order Pinales; family Pinaceae; genus Picea; species Picea engelmannii. The sequence goes on along the minus strand of ML813975.1, from coordinate 135,633 downwards.
ACCTCAATGATCATAACGCACACATTGATAGGTAACGACAGACCTTTTGAACGGTGTTCAGGTTTGACAATGGTTTGCAGAAACAAGGTTTTTACTTCTGAAGGGCATTCTCTGTAAACTGTGATCATCTTCTCTTTGTCGAAGGGCTCTGACACTACAGAGGGGGACTCTGATACACTGAAGGTATGTCGAAGTGACGGGTTGTCTATTTCACATAAAACCTCTGACCCTAATGTATTCAAAATAACTCTTTCTTCCTGTGAATATTGCTCTGCACACCAGCTTATGAACTCAAGGAAAGGAAAGACTACTTCTACGACATAAGGGGTAATGGAGGCTTGAAAGTTGAGTCGTTCCGAGAAAGGTGATCCGCTTCCCAACATTGTCTAACAAATTCGATCTGGACACAGAAACGGGCGAGACTGTTATCTCTGTGTCGAAAACATCGGAGTCCCTGTCAATTAGGGCTTCTTCTCTAGAGGCGATGTCTTGTTCATTCACGGATAAAATGACGGGATTAGCGGTCATGGTGAAAAATACCTGTTAAGCGACGAAGAAAACACGAATCTGATCCAACTTTGAGCTTGAGTTTCGAATGGATGGTTTGTGCCAAATTTTGAACGTTTGAATGTTTCAAAGTATCATAAAATAATGCCGGGGATCCTCCTTTTATATCTGCCTATCGACATCGGGGATTGGAGAAAACGGTATTAGGTAGACCGCTTTTCGCCCCGATGTACCTCTAGAAGCGCCACGCGTCCACGGACGAAACCATGGTAGTTTTCCCCAGCTCGCCTTCGAATGATTAATCCTTGCGCTACTTCAATCGTCGATATGAGTTTCAACCTTTGATCTGGATCGCTCTAAGATCTACGGTCCACCGTGCCCCAACAACTTTCGATATCGGGGATTGGAGAAAGCGGTTTTAGGTAGACCGCTTTTCGCCCCGATGTACCTCTAGAGGCGCCACGCGTCCACGAACGAAACCACGATATTTTTCCCCGGCCCGCCTTCGAATAATTATCTTCCGCGCTGCTTCATTCCCCGATATGTGCCTTAGCCGTTGATCCGGGCTGCTTCAGATCGACGGTCTGCTGAATCCTACCTTTCGCGCCTCCGCTATATTTGTCCACATGCCGCCATATAAGACCTTATCCTCCAAACTATCACACTTCCATAGCGATGTGGCTTTTCGCTAAATCTCTGAAACTTGGATCCTGATCTGAAAATTGTTATGATGATAACACGCCGTAGAGTGCATGAGAACCGCAACATCTCCTGGTAGACCCGTGCCTGCAAGGAAACATCAAACTGTCAAGTGCAGGATGGCCTGCTCATCCTTGTTCTCATATGATCAAAATCCAAACCAACTATGCTAGAAAATGAAAATTTTGACATTTTTTCAAAAAATTCTAAACTAAGCATGAAATCAATATGCAAGTAGAGCAAAATAAAAATTAAATGCATCTAAACTAGCATGAGCAATCAAGATGCAAAATGCAGGGAATCAAAATGACTTACCTACTTACATGGGGCACGGGCCCTGAAGAAGTCATGTGACCTGGATGTGAGGTTGGAGAAGAGACCCATCTACTGGTAATGGCATCTTTCTCCCGTCTAATGCTGTCAGATAATACTTTTCTTTGTCAGACTTCTTTCTGATGATGTAAGGGCCAAACCATGAATTGTTATCTTTCTGTTCATATCTGGGTTTGCCCTTTCTTTTGTCCCACATGAGCACAAGATTTCCTTCATCGAAATTGATGCAAGGTGTATTCTCATCATATGGAGGCTCTGTGTGGACTGTATTTTTGATGATTTCTTCATGTTTCTTATCTTCTTTTTGTATAATATGAATAGATTCCGGCTCCTTATGGTACTGTGCAACCTTCTTTTTATTTGTCCACGCGAGAAACATCTCTATTGCATCTTCCTGTTTGAAGGGTAAGTCGGATGGATCATACTCAAAAGTCTGTGGAGGTATATCATGGTAGTGTTCACTGACATAGTTGGGCCCCCTCATATTCATCACATGTGTGTCTTTCTTTTCCTTGTTATGCAAGATCTCATACGTGCCATCGCCCATGGGAATATATGCATGTGTAAGGTTCATACTAAGGAAACCTCCAAGGGCTGAGGACCAGGTCCTTGACAAGAGCATCCCCTAGGCATCAGGGACATTGATCACCAATATATCCATGAGGACGCTGATATGTGGAAAATGTATCAAAAATACCTCAACGTCTTTACATACTCCCAAGACCTTAACTCTTCTTGAATCAATACCACAAACATTGCCATAAGGTCGGGTTGTCTTCAAGCCAAGCTGTTTCATTACCTTCAAAGATATGAAATTTGCTGAGGCCCCTGAGTCAAGCATGCAGTTGTTCAAGCGGAGGCCATTCATACCTAATGAGAGATAGAAGGGAGGGTTCTTGTCCTTTGTCCGATCGAGATACATAGTGTTTAACACGATGGGAGGATCCCCTTTCTCAGCTGGCACCTGTAATATCCTCAAAACTTCCCTTTTTACTTAAGGGATCTTACACATCTTTGTCACTGGGACCGTTATATTTAGTTTTCCAAACATGTTTGCAACATTGATATTCAACTGAATGCCATCTGCAAGAGTTGGCTTAGAAAGCAACTCACATACCGGCGGTGGAGGTGGTGGAGCCACCTTTTCTGTTGGTGGAAGAGGAGTATCAGGATGTGACGGAGGGGCTGACGCATTTTTACTTCTGTAGGTTAGAATTTCCCTCCTCCTTAATTCCTTCTTCTGATCATCTGTCAGTTTATTTAAGGCCCGGATTCTCCCTTCTCTTTCTCCTATTCTTCTGGCTTCATTAATCTATTCTTGAGTAACCTGTTCATCGTTGAGATTGCAGATCATGAATTTTATATCATCAGGATAATCTTTGTCTTTTCGGGGGCATTCATCTTCCCTGTGGGGTTCTTGGCATGGGAGACACCAAGCTTCTACATCAATTGTCCCAACAGGTTTCAAAGTATCCGGGGCCTTTGCCTCTTGTTGAGGTCTTGGTTTCCAACTAGTGGCATCTTTCTACTGTCTGGCAAACCAAGGTCTCGGAGCAGATTGATTTCTTTCCACTGTAGTCATACTGTTCATAAGCTGATTCTGCACTTGAACACACTGAGTATTCATTTGGTCTATCTTCTGATTCAGGAGAGCAATCGGATCAGGAACACTGTTGTTGGGAATCTTAGTCCTTGATTCTGTCTTTCTACAAGGGTACTGAAAAGGTTCTACTTTTGCATCAAGGAGATTTTCTTCAATGTCGATACTGAACTCTTTAGCCTCTGCCAATGACATGGGCTTTTTATCTTTAAGAATGTATCGGAACTGCCCTTCAAAGGCATTCATGTAAAGGAGACAAACTGATGATGCTATGGGACGGTAATCTGTTGGAATTTGATTGTACAACCTATCAAATCTTGAAATGAATTCCTTTACCGTTTCATTCTCCTTTTTCTTTATTTGATTGAATTGAGTTGCAAGTGTCCCACCATCTGCTTTTCTTGACCATTTGCTTTTAAATAAGGCGGAAAAAGCATCATAGGTCGTGGTATGATTATCAGGGAGCCCTCTGAACCAATCAAGAGCTTCTTCAGTCAGTGATGAAGCGAAAAGTCTCATGGCCACATCTTCGTGATCAATACCTGCATTGTCCATATCCCGACCCATGACATAAATGTGGTCTTCGACAGTTATTACATTGTTTCCTTGGAACTTTGGCAACCACTTGTTGACACCTGTTGGCATCTGGTTAGGGTAACCCTGGATGCTGGTCATGTTAAGGGGTTTGTAGAGGTCTCTTGCCCAAGGGCGAGCCATTGGAGCAAGAGGAAGGGATTTATGGAAAAGGGTTTTAACAACGAGAGACTTGAGAGGAGGCCTTATTTGGTAAACCTTAGAAGGCTCGAATCTCCTAGGGGGAAAAGGTTTGGGGAAAGAAGGATTATGGGAAGGTGGAGTCACCAGATGAGCTTCAAGATGAGCTCATCAAGGAGGGTGGAAAAGGAACATCCCTCGGGTGGAGTCACCAGGTAAGCTGAGGGAAAGGCTTTGGGATAGCTTACCAAAGTGTCATTAGGGTACGAAGAAGATTCAAAATCGATTCCCGACGACGATGCCAAAATGTTATAGCGCAAGTTGTAGGTTGGGAAAAGCCCGACCCAACCACGAAACAAGTGCTACAACTTGGGAATCCTACACCCAATGTCACCTCGATGTAGGTCCCACACTTCAAGTGTGACTAGGTCACTCTAGGGAGATGATCCCGGTGACCCTAGGGGGATTGAGATGGAGACGAAGATGGATGGAAATGAAGACCCTATACGTCAAGTCTAAGTGGAGTGAAAGGTGGAAAGAGGTGCCGTGCAAGTCAAGTAATTGTTGCGCCACATGTATAACACTTCTCTGGATGATTGTACCTGCCCGAGACACAAGAAAAAACACTTTGCAATAGTATATATTAGTTGGATCAAAAAGTTAATCTTGCTGTCCCTAATTTATAGCAATAGATAACAGTATATATCAGCAAGAAAAATGTACTATAAGTTGCTCAATAAATGCTATAGATCAAGTAGAAAATGCAAGAGAAAAACTAGCAAATGACTAGCTAAACTCAAGATGAAAAACCAATACTCTTAGCATAAAAGATAAGGTTGTTGTAAACACTTGTCTGCAGCAAATTATATCAGCCTTATGGTTGTAACATTCAATGTATTACAACAAGAAAATCAGCCACTGAAATCTCCTCAAACCTTGCCAAAAAGTGTGCTGGACCAAGGAGAGCAAGTGTGCAAACTTTGAGCAAAATCCAATGGTTGATAAGAGAGTTTTTCAAGCAAGTTAGGGTTTCTGCAACCCTAATGGCTGAAGATGCAATTTTGTAACAACAACAATAAGTACCCCCTAGATGGGGACGCCCTAGTGGCTGTGAGGTGCTCAAGGCACAAGGAAAACAATCCACTTTGCAAGAAGTAAAAATGACCGAAAATCATGTTTTCCAATGCAATATTTTATTTCTCCAATGCAACAAATCAATGACTAGTGCCTTTACTATTGGGTTAATGGAGTCACAAGGAGCTTAGAGAAGCCAACTCCTTGGGGGTGTAAGCCTTTTTACTTCCCAAGGCAAGTTTCTCTAAGCTAGGGTTTAAGCTAAGAGGGTGTATGCCCTTATACTTCTCTTAGCAAACCCTTAATCAATGAGATGAAGCAAATAAAATGATGAAGGCTATGGTGGGGGTGTATGCCCTTATACTTCCCACCTAGCTCCTAGCATAACAATACTTGACTTGAATAAAATGATAGCAAGAGAGTAAAAACCATACCAAGATCAAGAGAAATGCTAAGACAATTCACCACAAGAGTTAGAAAGCATCATCCAAAGCTAGCACTAGGCCTTCCTGCATCAACCATTCATAACATAGCCATAAAACAGGTGCACAAGAGATAAAAGAGCCAAGAGGGTCGAAAATTTCAGACCAAGTCTCTCACAAGAGGGAGAGTTATGATTCAAAATGAGATCTTATGATCTTTATTTATACTAAAAGTAGCTAACATAGTTTGTCCACATATTAAAGAGTAAAACACAAGATTAGGGGTCAACAACCCTAATCTTGCCCCCTTAATAATATAATATTAAACAATTCACTTAAAATTTCCATCTTTTGAACAAATTAAACCCTAATTTAGGAGGGCGTCTCCCCTTTAGGGGACGTTTTGCCACTTTGAGGAGGTCATTGGTGTTGGAGAAGCATGGAAAGGCCTCCAAAGGCCATGTGTCAAGCATCTAGGCACTCATATCATGGTGAAGACTTTTCTCCTCCTCAAATGTCCATGTGTCAAAGGGTGGCACCTCACCACCATGCCCTAGCCCCCCAATATCATGACGTCAAGCTAAAAAATGGAATGTTTTGCCCCTCCTGGGCAAATCATTTGGCAAGTAAGGGGTGGGCCAGGTTTTCCAAGTCATCATCAAGGCCGTCCAAGTCTGATCTCTCTCATCTGGCATGCGGGCCCCTGGCATCCAACCTGTGGGCTTGTGGCCCCATGGAATCTCAAGCTAGGCTTGTTCTCCCAAAACTGTCCACCAGCTAGGTCCTGCAAAGACAATTGAACACGCCCTCCAAGGGTCTCAAGTCATATCATCATGATAAGTAAATCCAGTCAATAAATAAGCCATCCAAGCATGTGCATCAAAGATCGCCATATCAAACATTTAACAACTCAAAGACACTATGCGACTTGTCAAGCTTAAGTATGGGAGGGTTGACGAGGTGTCCTATTGGGTAGATCTTTCCCTAGGTCAAGGAGAGCTTTCAAGAGGTCCCTCTCTAAGCCATGTAAAGTGTATGAGGTGGATGGGGTGAAGACTCAATGGGCATAGGGCTCATAGTACCTCATTCATGGGTGCCTTTGTAGAGGGTGTGTGGTACCTTCGTCCGCAATGCACTCTTTCCAAGCTCATCATTTGCCTTTTATCTTTATTTCTTTATATTTTCTTTCATAATAGCATAAGGAGAGATTGAAGGTCACTGCCCTGGCGTGGTGACCAGGTGGTGGCAATTTCACCCACAAACACCTAATGGAAATGAGAAGGCTAGCTCGTGATGAGACCCCCTTTCTCTCAGCCATGCAACTGAAAGCCATTGCCCTGGTTTGGTGACCGGATGATGACAATGTCATACCACTAGATATCCATGGACGTGATAGGTCGGCTCGTGATTAGACCTCCTATCCTTCAACTAACCTTTTAAGCATTTCTTTATTATATATTGGGTCCTCTGTATTCAAAGATAAGCGTTTCATTGCTTTCTTGGGTGATCCCTGGGCGAAGCATCTGGAAGGTTTATATAAGGATTTTATCTTTTACCCAACACCAACCCCTTTGGGCCTTTAGCCCCTTCTTCCCATAGAATGAGGGACAACCCCTTCTTGGGTCAATACACCCTAAAATCCCAAGAGATGAGGAAATGGAGGGGAATAATGATGGAAAATGGTAAGTATGGTCGGGAACGATACGATGGCTCATTAAGGGATTTACCAGTAGCAAACCCATTCACAAAGAAGACCACTTACTAGGGCACAATGTCAACCACCAAGGTGAAGCAGGGCAAAAGGCATAATGTCCAAGCACATATCATGAAATCTACAACAATCTAAGATACAACATAATCAAATGGCTTAGATATTGAAATGATGCTCACCATAATACTAACTTGTACCTCATGGAGCAACGCCCACTGCCTTCCGAAAGCCAACTGGTGTGGTGGATGCCATCTGTAAACCTGTGACCATCTGTGGTGGTGAGTGGGTTTTCCATCTGTGCAAAGGGTACTGCTGGTCATGTAGTCTCTCGACACTCCATATCTACAACCTGAGGGCCTCGAGACATCATCACCTTAGTTATCCACAAAATGGGGATAACACGGGGCAAGACAGAGGTTGGATGTTGCCTTTGGAGGCAAGAAAGAAGACCTTGGAGCTGACACCTAGCCCTATCTAGCCCAACGAGGTGTTCTCCTAGTCATCCAGGACATTTTTGACTGTTTACTATTTTTTAGGAGTCAAACCCTATTTTTAGTAGTTTCTATTTATAGTAGTAGTGGTTGGCTGCAAAGGTGACAAGTGGTAGGATCAAATTCCGACATGTGGCAGTGGTTCAGTGTGACATGCGACATCTACTTGGTATCATTTAGTGAATGGTGCAATTTCCAAGGTAAAAGCATTAAAAAAGTATTAAATAAAGTGAAGGAAGGGCGTATGGATGAGGTGGCAATCTCATGGAGATGATTGAACCAATCAAGTCTTAATTCTCTCACCAACTTTCTCTCACTCGCCATAACTCCACTTTCCATGATTTAATTTCGCTAAATTCCCTTTTAATTCCTCTTAAACATAAAATCCCTGAAATTTAGGGCGCAATTCCTCCCTTGGTTAAGCACATGCTTTCTTGGCCAATTTTAGCCTAAAGACATGCGCTGGGCGCCTGTAATGTCCCCGTCTGCTTAGGAGTCATGAGGGTAAAAATTTTGCTAGCCTAATAAGTTCTCGTGGGCTAAGGAAGAAAATGATCCAGGGAACATGATTCGCCTAGGAAAACTTTATAAAAGTTAAAGTGGAGAAAAAGAGGACATGGGTCCTAGGCTAATGAAAGGTCACTTTTAAATTGTAAACCCGCTTAGGAGTCAAAAGAGGAAAAATTCCACTAGCCTAATAAGTTCCCGTGGGCTAAGGCGGAAAATGATCCAGGGAACATGATGCACCTACGAAAACTTTATAAAAGTTAAAGTGGAGAAAAAGGGGACATGGGTCCTAGGCTAACGAAAGGTCACTATTAAATTATAAAGTGGAGAAACCATTAAAGTGACTTTAATAAAATAAAATAAAAGCAGTGAGCGGGAAAAGGCTCAAACGAGTATTAGAAGGGAAAATGAGGAGTTTCTCCTCATTCTGGCATTTGTTCATTTTGAGAAAGACTTTGGGAGAGCTCTTGAGAAGAGACTAGGGTTTTGGAAACCCTTCTTTTTTACTGGTTTCAGTGTTGCAACGATACACCCTAGCTAGTTTTGGGAGAAGAGATCATACTGATTTTTTCATCGCGCTTCATCAGTAGCAAAGATTTCTCTTTGGTGGTTGAGATTTTATTTATTGGCTGAGTTATTTACTATGAGTCGAGTCTCCATCATTTGGCAGCTTGAATCTTGAACAGAGATTAGTTTATTTGCTTGAGATGACTAGTTTACTTCATTGGTGGGATTTTCTTTATACTGGCCGAGTTTAATCACTAGAGTGAGAATTTTTGTTGGCGCATGAGCTATTTATGCTCTTTGGGGTCGAGTTCCTCTCTTCAAGGATCGATTTCACAGATTGGGGGCCGATTACTCTCATTTGCTGGTCGCTGGGTAACTGTAGGAGCATCCATTTGCATTCTGGGTGAGTTCTTGAGGGTGGTAGCATTCCCAATTTGTTGCTTTGAGTTATAATCTCTGGAGATAGAGGAAATTTCCTTGCAATTTCAGTCATTACTAAAGGGAAGGGTTGATACCTTGTCGGGGACAAAGATAATTCAGTTGGGAGCCGATTTTCTAAAGGGGAGGTGTCCCTTTTGTTGGATGTTGAGAAATTTACTGTGGGACGAGTTATTGTTGAGTGGATAGAAGACTGAGGCTGTTTTTCATGAGTTTACCTCTGTAATTGTTGTTGTTGTTCATACCTTTTGGGAGACAGATTTTTTCATACAGAGATATGATATTTGGATTGGAATGTGATGTACATGGCAGTCACCTACAACCAAGTTTGTGTGGAATCCTGTGCAGAGACAGTCTAGTCGAAGGTCCCATAACGGGTTCACCTTCCTTATGTTTTACATTCTGTTATAGTCTCATTGTATTCCTGCCATTGAATGCCTAATATATTAAAGCAGAGATATTCTTGTGGTGTTCTTATAATTATTAGCAAAGTTGTAATTCCTTTCATTATGAATAGAATGTTTGATGTAAACAAATTGTTATCACACATGAACTAAAACTCAAACAAAAGAAAATTACACCCAAACTTTAGCAAGGTTCATTACAGTGGTATCAGAGCATGTTCCTTGATAGCTGTGAGGTTTGAGGGGTAGCTTTGACTCAGATTTATGAGACCAGAAGACGAAGGGAACATCATTTACAGTAGACATAGGGACAGAACACCAGAAC
>ML813975.1:102717-119765 GCA_009831015.1 Picea engelmannii | reverse complement strand
ACAAAGGCACCCATAGATAACACATTGCATCCTTGGCCCTCACTGCACCCACATGCTTGGACTTCCCTTAACCACATCACCCACTCACATGGTTTTGATGAGGTTTTCTTCTGGGAACTCACCTTTTCCGATGGACACTAGCCTAATAGAACGTTTTGTCTTTTCCTCCAGATTTGTAAAGCAGGCTTGTGTAATGTCTTTGAGCTATTGACATATGTATTAGGGATTTTATGCATATGTTTAATAATATTAATGATGAGATGTGATTAACATTGCTATGATCCCTGTGATTGATGAGCTCATGGAGGGCGTAGCTTTTGATGTGCAGGACCATACCCGACGGACAGGTACCATTTGGACCGGTACACATGGGGAGATGATCAGTTCGGACCTCCATGGGGTTGAAGAGCCCACCAAATGGATGCTGAGACCCCATCAGGGGGCAGAGACAGGGCAGAGGATGATCAAAGACTTTGCACCAGAGAAGAAGAGAACGTTCCACCAGAGGCACCCCGACACTGCTTGGCCTAGGGGGATTGACCCACTTTCAGAGGGACGTTGGTTCTAGATGGCCTAGGATGTCACTAGGAGCCTTATGACGTCATCATGAGCATGTTGGCAGATGGACAGGGCAGTTGGCACGTGTGGCAGCTTGGAGGAGCCCAATGATGGCTAACGTCTTGTTTCAGGAGGCTACATTTGCCCTGATAGGGGATAACGTCACCCTAGGAAGGGGTGACGTCTTACCTTTTTGCTTGATTAGGGTTTTAGCCTAGCATTTAATGTAAAAACAATATAATTTTGAATTATGGCCTTGTCGGCCTTTTTATCACCTAAAAAGTAAATTAGGTCATTGATACAATATATATTGAGGATTTTGATCCGCATTTTATCAACACAACTCATTCACTCCATAAGGAGGTCTGAAATTTGCGCCCTATCTTGGGTATTTGGCTGATTTAAGGAAGGTGCACTTGTTGAAGGAAGATTTTTTGGCATATTTTGGCAATTCTCTTGAAGGAAGGTGTTACAACTAGGGTTTGCATACTATTTCATGTTGATATGTAAGTGTGTTTTCTGGAAAACTTCTTGAATGAATGGTTGTAGTCTTATATTCTTGCATATGTTTATAATTTGTTGATTAAAACCCTAGGTGACAAGCACACAAGTAGGTCCTTGTCTCATGTCCCCTGATAGAGAGTTTTTTCAGCCATTGAAGAGGAAAAAGAGATCCTAGCCGTAGCTACACTCCTTTCTCTTCTTCTCCCTTTGCTAGCCGTACCTGTTTGAGCTCAAGAAGGAGAAGACGTCCCAGGCCTAGGTTATCTACACTTAGGGCCGTTTTCTTCTAGGGTTTGATGATAGAGCCTTGCTGTAGCAACACTCTCCCTCATTTGGCTCTCTTGTCTTGACTTTATCTTTCATGCTAGCCATTTTTGCCATTTAAGGAAGGAGGAGAGAGCACGAGGCCTTGCCATAGCAACACCGTAGTGAGCCTCTCTCCCCTAGGGTTTTGTCTCTGAGGCCCTGCCATAGCAACACTTCAGAGGTATTCCCTCCAGTCCTTAGCCGTCCTCCTTCAACCCTTGCGTCCTCCTTTAATTTGACTCCATTTTACCCTAGAAGGCACTGATCCTAAGACCTCCAGCGTTGAAGTGAAATTGATGAAAACAACTCTCAAAACCCTTTGAAATCTTAAACCCTAACTACACTAACCCTAGCTCTAGCTAACCCTACTAACCCTAAATGCTGATGTCACTCTTTGTTATTGTATCATTGATGCAGCAACGTTTTGTCTTTTGAGCAATTGAATGGTGATTTAAGCATAAGTTAATTGAAGTGTTGGTTTATTACAATTGAATGCCTCATCATTTTAATAAGTATTGATGAAGTGACATGATCTTTATTGTTATTGATAAACATTGACTCCGTCAATATTTATATTCAAATTGCTTATATTGAATATCAGATAGTTGTTGATATATATGTATTATGAAGTACTAACCAAAGCCTGCATATATCAGTTTATTGTTGCTTTGTTCTCGGGCAGGGATCCTACTTGGTTATCTTTATTGGCTATAAGCCGGACTATCTATTTTGGTGGTGATCTGTGAAGGGGGAAACTTGTCATAGTCTGATTATCCTTTAGCCTCTTCAAAGCCCCAGGTCACCGGGGACGTCTCCCCTGGGCCTCACCTCCCTAAAGAGAAAGAACCATCCCATCGTGGTGACATTGGGTGGGATAGGTTCCTGTTACGCCAGTTTGGCTCTCTACCTCATAGCCTTTTCTCCTAGCTACAAACTATGCGATAACAGTAAGTATGGTGGGAGCGGACGATGACTTCTCATGAATTCCCCCAGTGGCAACTCAAAACCTATGGGCACAAGCTTACTAGGGCATCCTATCATTCCCCCCATATATGGTCAAGTGGATAGGCATAAGATCCAAGCACCCGCTAGAAACAAAAAGAATCAAATGCACATATTCAAAGGTTTTGAGGATCATAGTGACACATACCATGATACCCCTACTCATTACCTCATGGAGCAAGATCCACCTCTGCTACAGGACCAGGCCGAGGTGATGGATGCTGCTGCTGCTGACAAAGTGGAGGCGCCGAAGAAAGAAAAAGATGGGCCCTCCAGGGCCATGCTCAAGTCGATCTGGCTCTAGGACATGTGGGCCTCGAGACATAATCTCCTTAGTTATCCCTAAACTGGGGATAACAGGGCTGTAGTGGAGGAAGTGTGGAATCGAACAATAGAAACAAAGATTGAACCAACAGTACAAATAAAAGGAGTCAACACTACACTCTGTTGACCATACCCGAGTTCGAGGACATCTGGAATGCAGTTGTACGAGTATGTACGGTCCCTGATTCGTACACCGGAGCTCGAAGCAATACCTTGTTCATGTAGTTTGAGTAACAGAGAAAAAGGGTGGATGAATATCTCAGATAAGAGATGAGATTTCCTACTGTGTTGTATTCAAGTTATTGATGAATAAGGGAAGATTTCTGTTACTGTGCATTTCTGTGGTTGCTCTAATGATATTACTGTTTTAGTATATATATATATATATATTATCGGTTTTGTTTTACATGGTATCAGAGCCATCTCCGAGCAACCCACCTTATTGGACAAGAATGGAAGAAGATTGTAGAGCTTGCTTGTCTAACACTCATAACAAAGATGTCTGGTATATCGATAGTGGAGCATCCAGTCATATGACAAGACACAAACACTATTTCACTCATCTTGAAGAAAAAGGCTTCGATTTTGAAATACTTCTTGGAGATGACTATGCCTATCGTCCAAAAGGGATAGGAACTATCAAGTTTGAGAGGGAGTTAGGAAAGCCTCTTCACTTATCAAATGTTCTCTATGTCCCTGGGTTAAAGGAAAATCTTGTCTCAGTATCTGCTCTAGAAGACAAGGGATATGAGGTATCTTTCAAGGAACAAAAAGCTTATATTAAGCTTAAGGACATGGACCAAGGACCTGGGGAAGTCATTGAAATAAGAAAAGATAAATTATACAAACTACAGTTTGATTCACATTATGCTCTAGCTACAAGCAGTAGTAGTAGAGATTGTCAACTATGGCACAGACGCATGACTCACCTAGGTCATGGGGCCCTCAAGATTTTGGGAAAAATTGTGACGGGTATGCCCTCCTTCGGTACAGAGCACCATCAAGTATGTAAAGGGTGTGCTTTAGGGAAGTATGCTAGAGCTTCGTTTCCTAAGAGTGACCATCAATCCAAAGGAATTTTGGATCTGATTCATACTGATATCTGTGGTCCCATGTCATCCCTTTCTATAGGGGGCAAGTACAGGTATTACATCAGTTTTATAGATGGTTTCTCGAGAAGAACGTGGATCTACTTTCTAAGGAGCAAAACCTCTGAAGAGGTTCTCAGAAAGTTTCAATAACTTAATTCTCTCGTCAAGACTCAATCTGGAATGAGGATAAAAACCCTCAGATCAGATAATGGAGGTGAATACACATCTCATGTCTTCAAGAAATTCTGCACAAGAGATGGGATAAGGAGGGAGCTAACTGTTCCTTACACCCCTCAACAAAATGGGGTATCTGAGAGGAAAAAAAGAACGATTGTTGGGGCAACAAAGGCCATGCTACATGATCAAGACTTGCCAAAGTTTCTCTGGGCAAAAGCTTGCAACACTGCAGTATATCTTTAGAATCAGAGTCCTCACAAAGTGCTTGGAAATGTGACTCCAGAAGCAGCCTTCACCGGGAAGAAACTTGATATTAGACACCTTGGCATCTTTGGGTGTGTTGTCTACTGTCATATTCCCACAGAAAAACGAACCAAGCTAGATCCCACGACAGAAAATGGGATCCTTGTTGGATACAGTGAGACATCTAAAGCCTACAGAGTGTACATCCCATCCACTAGGAAAACAATGGAAAGAAGAGATGTCAAGTTTGAGGAAGAAAGAGCCTTCAGGAAGTCTTACAAGTGTGAAGATATCCCGGAAACAGAAACCTCACAACAGAAAGACTCATTGTCATCTCCTCAGACTTCAAGTCTTTCCCAAAATGGTTAGGACGAGGATTAGATAGAAAATCAACCCAGTCCCTCCACGAAAAAGAAATCGAAATGGGCAGAGCAATTACTAAAAGAAGCCCGAGAACAAGTAAGCACTCCTAAGAATTCAGTCAGAACTAGTAGACCCCCCGAAAGATACTCGGGTTATGCAACACTCATGAGTAATATGATTGAGTCAGAGCCCACCAACTTTGAGGAAGCTATCAAGAAGCATGGAAAGATGCTGTGATAGAAGAATATGCCTCAATAATGAAAAATGAATTATGGGAGATTGTACCTAGGCCAAAAGAGAAATCGGTAGTCAGTTCCAAATGGATTTTTAAAATCAAGCATGTAGTAGAGGAGAGCATTGAAAAATACAAAGCTAGATTTGTAGCTCGTGGGTTCTCTCAGCAGGAAGGAGTATACTACAAGGAGACTTTTGCTCCTGTAGCTCGTTATACCTCCATTCGAGCAATAATGTCTATTGCCACTCAGATGGGGTGGACGATTCATCAGATGGATGTCAAGACAACCTTTCTCAATGGAAAAATTGAGGAAGTCTATTTGGAACAACCACAGGGGTTTGAGATCCATGACAGAACCAGTCATGTCTGTTGGCTAAAGAAGGCACTTTATGGTCTCAAGCAGGCACCTAGGGCATGGTACTCTAGAATTGAAAACTATTTTCAGAGTATTGGATTTGTCAAAAGTCATGCAGACTCAAATCTGTATTTACTTAGGAGTAAGGATAATATTCTCATCCTTGTCCTCTATGTTGATGACCTTTTATTGACAGGTATAGAGACTCAGATAAATGGTTGCAAGGAAAATCTGGCAAAAGAATTTGAGATGAAGGATCTGGGTCTCATGCATTACTTCCTCGGCCTAGAAGTCTGGCAACGTGAGGGTGAAATTTTCCTCGGTCAAGGAAAATATACAGTCGAGATTCTTAAGAGATTTGGGATGGAAGACAACAAAGCTATAACTACTCCCTTGTGTTAAAGTATTTGATGTGCTTGTTTTACCATAAACAATATCACAATACTGTCACCCAACCATAGGAACGCAGCCACCCCCGAGCACCGTAACCTTTGACAGATAGAATGATTCCGAAAGCAACACTAGAACCAACAAATAACCAAGAGAACGCATCTTTCTCCAAAGATAGCGCACCAGAGAGAAAGTCCCAAAACCATAGAAGAAGAACACTACTCAACTGCAGCAGTTGCAGTTGCAGTTACGAGGAATACCACCAAGAATATCAGAATACCACCAAGAATGTCATCAAGAATACCACCAAGAATATCAAAATACCACCAAGAATGTCATCGAGACTACCACCGAGAGATACTAAGAAGTAGGGCGCATATCTTAGGCTAGATAGCGCTAGAGAGAGAGACCAAGAACCACCCCAAAAGATCCACCTTCCATCCTTGCAGTTGTAGCTCCAAACATGCGTTGGACTTGAATGAGAGAGTGGGTGAGGTGAGTGTGTACAAATGAGCTCAAGCGCCCTCTATTTATAGTGGTTCTCGTCCCCTGTTTGGGCCGACTTGTCGTTTTGGTGGCTAATACTTTAATATTAATTCTTTTATTGAGCCGACTTGTCTTCTAGGGTTTTTACACATCTGTTTAGGGTTTCTCTAGCTTCCGGAATATTCTATTCTAGTCAAAGGTTACACATGGAGGTTGATACCTCCTGCAGCTACCATAATATCAACACTCCCTCCTAGCTAGGGAGGTATTAACTGTAATGGTCTCAAACACATCCATCCATTTCACATGGTATGGACAAGGCTCACATAGTTTTGTAGACCATTCTACAGGTAGCATCATCATAGCCACACATGCTATCTCATGATCACATAGATCAAGTCACGAGCATCATCATCACTATCCATCTAGCTGACAATCTCCTCCAACACTATTGGTTGGCACACCAGCCTAGGAAACACCTTCAACACTACTGGTAGTCTCCATGGCAATCCAGTAGTAGTACACAGTTACTACAATGCCATCCAATAAATCACAACAGTGTCGATCCATAGTAGTACACAACTACTATCCAGTGGTACACAACCACTCCTAGTAGCGCACAACTACTATCTAGTGACATACAGTCACTACCAGTGGAACACATCCACCATAGTAGTACATAGCTACTGTCCAGAGACACTTGCTGGTTGAGGACACCAAAGGGTGCACTAGGCTAGGGCGCACTAGAATACCCAAAACTTAGGTCCAATGCTTCACTTAAGGTGCCCAAAGAGTTGGATTAGGGTTTGCTGCAGCTGCAAAATCAGAAACCTTGGTTGCAGCTACAATTGGTGCTACAACGAGCTTGACAAAGAACTCCCGCTCTACCTTCCAGTGGTTAGGTCGTTCTGAAGGTAGTGTGTGCCCATAACATGTTAAAGTATTTGATGTGCTCGTTTTACCATAGACAATATCACAATATTGTCACCCAACCATAGGAACGTAGCCACCCTCGAGCACCGTAACCTTTGACAGATAGAATGATTTCGGAAGCAACACTAGAACCAACAGATAACCAAGAGAGCGCATCTTTCTCCAAAGATAGCGCACCAGACAGAAAGTCCCAAAACCACAGAAGAACACTACTCAACTGCAATAGTTGTAGTTGCAGTTACCAGGAATACCACCAAGAATTCAGAATACCACCAAGAATGTCATCAAGAATACCACCAAGAGATACTAAGAAGTAGGGTGCATATCTTAGGTTAGATAGCACTAGAGAGAGAGACCAAGAACCACCCCAGAAGATCCACCTTCCATCCTTGCAGCTGCAGCTCCAAACTTGCGCTAGACTTGAGTGAGAGATTGGGTGAGGTCAATGTGTACAAATGAGCTCAAGTGCCCTCTATTTATAGTGGTTCTTGTCACTTGTCTGGGTCAACTTGTCCTTTTGGTGGGTAATACTTTAATTTTAATTCTTTTATTGAGCCGACTTGTCTTCTAGGGTTTTTACACATCTGTTTAGGGTTTCTCTAGCTTCCAGAATATTCTATTCTAGTCAGAGGGTTACACATGGAGGTTGAAAATTCCCGCAGCTACCATAATATCAACACCTTGATCACAAAATCTCTAGAAGCTAAATACCGTCGACACAGAGAAGGTGAGCCCCACTATTTACAGGCAATTAATTGGTTGCTTAGTGTATTTGGTCAATACTAGACCTGATATATGTTTTGCTGTCAACACTCTCAGTCAACATATGGTAGATCCCAGAAGGGTGCATTGGATTGCCGCCAAGCATATTCTGAGATATTTGAAAGGTACAATAGAATATGGACTTCAATATAAGAAGGGATATCAAATCAAGTTGATATGGTATTCAGATTCAAATTGGGCTGGGAGTACTATGGATAGGAAGAGTACTTCTGGTTGCTGCTTCAACATGGGGTCAGGCATGATTTCTTGGTATAGCAGGAAACAAAAATCAATAGCTCTCAGTTCTGCAGAAGCCGAGTACATGGTTGCAAGTTAGGCAAGTTGTGAAGCCCTCTGGCTTCGTAAGATACTTGTTGACTTATTTATTTCAAAACTAAGTCCTAGCACAATTTACTGTGATAATCAAAGCTGTATTAAGCTCTCAAAGAATCCGGTTTTCCATGATAGATCCAAACATATTGAGATTCGGTACCATTTTATCAGGGATGCGTACAAAAAGGAGCAGTAAAGCTTCAGTATATCTCTACCCATGAGTAGGTTGCAGATATACTTACCAAAGGATTACCTAAAGGCAACTGTGAATATTTCAGAGAGAGATTGGGAGTGATTGGAAACACTTTCCTCACTAAGAGGGAGTGTTAAAATTCTGTAGTAAGGAAAGTTACCCCAAGTCGTGAGGGCCCACCATAGCGATCATGAGTTGTCTCTTTATGAAATTAAAAGCCAACCATTGATCTAGATCTAAATCAATGGCTGAGATTTCTTCCTCACCCACTCACTTGGATCATGTCTCTTAATGAAAAAGGTGTGGAGTCGAGATGAGAGGCGCGGGTTTTCTCTCCCAGTTCAAGCCAAGTAGGGCTGTAGTGGAGGAAGTGTGGACTCAAACAATCGAAACATAGATTGAACCAACAATACAAATAAAAGGAGACAACGCTCCACTCCGTTGACCAGACCCGAGTTTGAGGACATCTGGAACGCGACTGTACGAGTATGTACGACCCCCGATCCATACACGGGAGCTCTAAGCAATACCTTGTTCGTGTATTTTGAGTATAGAGATAAAGGGTGGACGCATGTCTTAGATAAGAGATGAGATTTCCTATTGTTTTGTATTCAAGTTATTGATGAATAAAAGAAGATTTATGTTACTGTGCATTTGTGTGGTTGCTCTAATGATATCACCGTTTTAGTATATATATATATATTATCAGTTTTGTTTTACAACAGGATGTTGTTCCTAAGAGCAGGTTTCCTCTTAAACCAACCTTTCCCCAGAAGAGCAAGGAGGCCAAACCATTTTAGAAGGAGTGGGCCGGAAAACCAAAGTTGGATGAGGAGACCAAGAAAGAGTTGAGAAAGAAAAAGCTATGTTTCAGTTGTCAGGAGCCTTGGGTACCAAGACACAGGTGTTCAGGAAAGGACAAAGCAGGCAAGGCTCATTACATTGAGGTTTATTCTGACAATGACAACGATGAGGAGGAGGAAGAGCAGGTACAGGAACAAGGACACCAGACATCAGGAGAGGAGACATCATAGGTTGGGGCTAAAGGTCCTATTATGGCATCCATGTCAGGACTTCCCAGGTACCACACATTTAGAGTCGGAGGGGTTCTGCAAGGGCACAAAGTTACATTACTGATTGATAGTGGGTCATCCCACAACTTTATAGATGCAACTCTGGTGGATAGGCGAGAGATTCCGACGGAGGAGTTTGAGGGATTCACGATGATCATACCCGGTGGCTATCGGATGGAGTGTACTAGATGGATCCCCAAGTTAAAAATAACCATGGGGAATTATACGTTGACAAATGATTTCTTTGTGGTGGATGTATCAGACACCAATATGGTACTCGAAGTTCAATGGCTATAATCCATTGCGAAATACATTACTGATCAGAGGACGATGGAGATGGAATTCACGGGTCCAGATGGCAAAAAGGTAATCTTGTGGGCCATGCACCAGTATCCGCCCAAGATAGTGTCATCTCACAGTATGGAGGCAGTGATGCGGCATGGAGATTTAGAGTGGGCAATTGAGTGCTACATTTCTTACAGTGAGCCGCTCAATCATCCTTGACAACACCTAGACGATCTTCAGGTATTACTCCTTAAACATCAAAAGGTTTTTGGTGACATTCCTTCAGGCCTACCTCTAGATAAAGGATTTGAGCATGTTATAGAATTAAAAGAAGGGGTTCAAGCAGTCATAACCAATCCTTACCATCATCCCAAGACGTACAAAGACGAGATTGAGAAAACTATCAGGGAATTGTTGAAAATGGGTCACATTCAGCCAAGTTCTAGTCCTTTCACCTCTTCAGTGGTGTTGGTCAAGAAAAAGGATGGTCCCATGAGAATGTGTATTGATTATCGAGCACTTAACAAGAAAACCATAAAGAACAGGTATCCGATTCCGAGGATCGATGAGCTGATGGATGAGTTGAAGGGAGGAAAATATTTTTCGAAGATTGATCTCCGTTTAGGGTACCATCAGATTAGGGTTTGGGAACAGGACATCCCGAAAATTTCCTTTCGATGCCATTATGGGCATTATGAGTTCCTAGTTATGCCATTTGGGCTAACCAACGCTCCTGCTACATTCCAGTCTTGCATGAACCATGTTAAGCAGTTGGGGAAATTTTTGTTAGTATTCTTTGATGACGTCCTCATTTACAGTAGGGCTTGGGAGGAGCATCTCAGGCATTTGGATGAGGTGTTGGGGATTTTGGAGGAACGACAGCGCTACGCAAAAGAGTCTAAATGTGAGTTTGGCATGACTAAGATGCTTTATTTGGGGCATGTGATCAAGGAAAATGGGGTCTAGGTACACTAGGAGAAGATCAAGGCAATTATCGAGTGGCCTACCCCCAGGAATGTGACAAAAATGAAGAGCTTCCTAGGCCTCTGCACTTATTACGAGAAATTTGTTAAGGGGTTCTCACAGTTGACGACACCTCTTACAGATCTCACTATGAAAGGAGCTTTCAGTTGGATAGATGAGGCACATGCGACATTTAAGAGGATGAAATAGGTAATGAGTTCGTGTCATGTGCTAGCTTTACCAGACTTCACTTAGCCATTCATGCTTGAGTGTGATGCTTCAGGGATAGGGATAGGAGCCATGTTGATGCAAAACAACCATCCCATTGCTTTTGAGAGATGCAAACTCAGGGAGTATGAGTGACATTACTCGATATACGACAAGGAGATGTTGGCCATCATGCATGCATTAGCCAAATTTAGGCAGTACTTGGTGGGGAACAGGTTTAATGTGAAGACAAATCATAATAGCCTAAGGTTCCTCATGGAGCAAAAGAATTGAGTGAGCGGCAACAAAAGTGGATCAGTAAAATTCAAGCATATGATTTCGAGATCAAGTACGTGAAGGGCAAGAATAATGTGGTGGTCGTTGCCCTTTCCAGAATACCATCCACTCTCTCCTTCGTGAAGATTTCAGCTGACTGGAAAGCTCTCCTATTGGTAGAATACTCCAAGAACCAGTTTGCTTGTGAAATCCTTGACGGTCGAACCCATGATGATCGATACCGAGTTATTGATGACATCATTTATTACAAAGACAGGATCTACCTAATACCAGAATCTCAGCTGAAGGACAAAATCATGCATGTAGCACACAATTCCCCATTGGTAGGACACCCTGGGTACTTGAAAACCTACAGGAAGATCAAGGAAAGATTTACGTGGAAGGGCCTCAAGACGGATGTGTTGAGATTCGTGAGAGAATGCAACGTCTGCCAATAGAACAAAGCGGAGCATACTCACACGGTCGGATTACTTCAACTACTTCCCATTCTAGAACAAAAATGGGAAAGCATCTCTATGGATTTCATCACTGGATTGCCCCAGGGGTAGGGAAAGGATTGTATTTATGTGATAATTGATAGGCTTAGGAAGTTTGCACACTTCTTTGCCATACCCTCCAAGTATTCAGCAACGCAAGTAGCAGAGTTGTTCTTCAAAGAGATATTCCGATTGTATGGGTTGCCGAAAACTATTGTCAGTGACAGAGATAATAGGTTCACAGGAGGATTTTGGCAGGAACTATTCAGGTTGGTGGGAACGGAGTTGACATCGAGCAGGAGTTATCACCCTCAGACTAATGGTTAGATCAAGATAGTGAATAAGTGGTTGGAAGGCTATTTGAGGAATTATGTGTCGGGCCAGTAGAAATCTTGGATAAAATGGTTACACTTGGGAGAGAACTGCTACAACACCACCTATCACATGTCGATTGGGATGACACCCTTCCGAGCCTTGTACAGATGATGCACCCACGTTTGTAGATAAGATATTTGGAGACAACAGGGCGCCCAAGGCTAAGGACTGGATTCAGGAGAGCTAGGATATTCTACGGACCCTCAAGGATAATTTGCAGATGGCTCAGAATCAGCAGAAGGTCTATGTAGAAAGGCATCTTGTGGAGCGTAGCTTTGATGTAGGGGACTTGGTATACCTGCGTCTTTATCCCTATAGGCAATCATCACTTAAAATGAAGGGGGCAGAAAAATTGAAACCTAGATTCTATGGACCCTACAGGATTTCGAGGCGTGTAGGAGAGGTGGCATACGAGCTAGAGCTTCTAGAGGGATGCAAAATACATAATGTCTTCCATGTTTCATGTCTCAAGAGGGCTTTGGGGAAACATATCGCCACTTCTACTGAGTTACCACCCCTGGATGAAGAAGGGCAGTTGATTCTGATTCCTAAAGAAATTTTGGAGGTCAGAGAGTGGAAATTAAGGAACATGACCATCAAAGAGTACCTGGTTAAATGGAAGGATCTGCCTATCGAGGACGCTACATGGGAAGGAGAACAGGTGCTCCAACATCCTGGATTGAAATTGCTTGTGGACAAACAATCTTGGGCGGGGAGGACTGTAATGTCCCCATCCACTTAGGAGTCATAAGGGGAAATATTCCGCTAGCCTAATAAGTTCCCGTGAGCTAAGGCGTAAAATGATCTAGGGAACATGATTCGCCTAGGAAAACTTTATAAAAGTTAAAGTGGAGAAAAAGGGGACATGGGTCCTAGGCTAACGAAAGGTCACTTTTAAATTATAAAGTGGAGAAACCATTAAAGTGACTTTAATAAAATAAAATAAAAGAAGTGAGTGGGAAAAGGCTCAAGCGAGTATTAAAAGCGAAAATGAGGAGTTTCTCCTCATTCTGGCATTTGCTCATTTTGAGAAAGACTTTGGGAGAGCTCTTGAGAAGAGACTAGGGTTTTGGAAGCCCTTGTTTACTGGTTTCGGTGTTGCAACGATACACCCTAGCTAGTTTTAGGAGAAGAGATCATACTGATTTCTTCATCATGCTTCATCAGTAGCAGAGATTTCTCTTTGGTGGCTGAGATTTTATTTATTGGCTCAGTTATTTACTATTGGTTGAGTCTCTCCATCATTTGGCAGCTTGAATCTTGAACAGAGATTAGTTTATTTGCTTGAGATGGCTAGTTTACTTCGTTGGGGCGATTTTCTCTATACTGGCTGAGTTTAATCACCAGAGTGAGAATTTCTGTTGGAGCCTGAGCTATTTTTGCTCTTTGGGGTTGAGTTCCTCTCTTCAAGGATCGATTGCACAGATTGGGGGCTGATTACTCTCATTTGCTGGTCGCTGAGTTCTTGAGGGTGGCAGCATTCCCAGTTTGTTTCTTTGAGTTATAATCTCTGGAGACAGAGGAAATTTCCTTGCAATCTCAGTCATTACTAAAGGGAAGGGTCGATACCTTGCTGGGGACAAAGATAATTCAGTTGGGAGCTGATTTTGTAAAGGGGAGGTGCCCTTTCTGTTGGATGCTGAGATATTTACTGTGGGACGAGTTATTGTTGAGTGGATAGAAGACTAAGGCTGATTTTCATGAGTTTACGTCTGTAATTGTTGTTGCTGTTCATACCTTTTTGGAGACAGATTTTATCACACAGAAATCTGATATTTGGATTGGAATGTGCTGTACATGACAGTCACCTACAACCAAGCTTTTGTGGAATCCTGTGCAGAGACAGTCTAGTCGGAGGTCCCATAATAGGTTCACCTTCCTTATGTTTTACATTCTGTTATAGTTTCATTGTATTGTTGCCATTGAATGCCTAATATATTAAAGCAGAGATATTCTTGTAGCGTTCTCATAATTATTAGCAAAGTTGTAATTCTTTTCATTATGAATAGAATGTTTGATGTAAACAAATTGTTATCACACATGAACTAAAACTCAAACAAAAGAAAATTACACCCAAACTTTAGCAAGGTTCATTACAGTGCCTAACTTCCTCCCTCCTAGCACATGCTTATCCCTACCCCTATGCTTCTATTTCCCCACTCTCTATCACCCATCCGCTCTCTTAACTCTCCACTTCCTTTCTCCCATGCCCTTTCTCTCCTAAAAATTAGGGCACTAACTCTATCTTCCTCCATACTTACGTCTTCTATCCCTCTTTGACTCTCACACTTGGAGGGTTAAGTATCTTATCATTCTCACTTCCCTTTCCGCATGTGTTTCACTCACTTATTACCTCACGCGTTTTTTCCCTTCTCCTATGCGCCCGTACTCTCTCTTGGTAAAGTGCGCCCTCTACACTATATATTGGGGTGAGCTACATGGTATTATTGCTGGATTTTTGTAGCAGCAGCATACACCTATTCTCTTTCTCTTCTCTCATTCTCTCTAGTCTAGCTACTCTCTTTGAGCAAGGATAGTCATTGTACTGGTTTTGGACTTGTCTTTTGTAGCGCAATCAATGCTTGGCAAGTCTTTAATAAAAAAGTGTTGTGTTTTTGACGAACTTTCCTTGTCGGTATTATGTTCTTGCTCTTGCAAATTGATTAAGTAGTTCTTTACCATTTATTGTGATAATCATCTATCTTTTAAGTGGTTTCTTTCTTGTTTCTTTCGTCTCTCTCACGCTAACACTGCAGTATCCCTCTAAGCAACGTTGAATTGTCTTTTCCTAATGATTTGGCAGAGTGTTTACATGCTGTCCAAAGCACTTTTGCTGCTGTTTTTTGTGTGTTTATTGCAGAAAATCAGGAAACAAATCAGCAGCCAGTACTTAGGGACTCCCCCTTGAGGTTGGCACGCACCAGCCCGAACAGAGAGGAGGCTTGCCCGTGACAATTTGGGGCATTCTCTTCTTGAATTAGCATCTTCTTCATCGCTGTTTTTTATGTTATATCTGCTCATATTGGAGTGTGAAAAAATGTGCTAACAGTGCCCCAAAAGCATTAAGACAAGGTTTCGTAATCCATGAGTAAGCTATCTCCTATTTGTATGCCCATCTCAGTATAACCAAGGGTAATAAACACATTATGCACCTCACATGACATGAAACATCCCCAAGCATGGTGTAAACATTTGCAAATTAACCCTAAAAGTTAACACTTCCTCTTTATGAGGAAAGTGTTTTTGCCAGCACGAGTTTGTTCCCTTTGCAACTCAACCAAACCTACCATCTACGAAGTTGAGCCAACTGTAGTCTTAGAAACAACCCAAACATCATCCTCCATTAAGGCATCACACCTCACCTCCTCAATACAATTGGAAGGCTCATTATTGGAAGACGCCAATGCAATTTGGTTATCATATCTCCTAGAAGGTATACTTGCTCTCATTGAAGATCTGGGTGCTCCTGTGCATCTTGTAATGTTTGGGTAAGCCATCTTGGCTTCTTGCATGTTGGAGTAGAGGGTGAGGGCATATCCATCCTCAATCTTGTTGAAATATTGTAACTGCAAAGAGTATTCTATTTATTATTGATGTATTATTCATTAGATCAATCCCCTTTTGTGGATTGATCATGCCGGGCATTGTAAATGACCAAATCCCCTTTTGTGGATTGGTCAAACCCTAATTGTAATATGCTAATTGAGAAGTCGGCCCCCAGGCAAATTAAAGTGGTTCTAACCACCCAGAAAGAGAAGTTGGCCCTGCTAGTGAAGAGACACCTCCTTTCAACACTTGCCAGTTTGTATAAATAAAGGAGGCCAACGCCTCATTTGTTCACTCACTCATTCGATCATCCAGAGCGCAAGTTTGGAGCTGCAGTGGAAGAAGAAGGAAGAGAGAGAGGCGCATTACTTGGGAGAGGATATTCTCTAGTGTTTGGTTTATTATCTTGACATTGTATTGGCTATCTATATTAAGGAAGTTTTTGCTGGGTTTTCTCCCCCATGAGGTTTTCCCAGGATAAATGTTGTGTATCTTGTGATTGTGTTTTTTTCAGTGATCCTATCAATGCTATGGTTATCTAGTAAATTGAAAAGAAACCTAATAATAGCTTAAACTCTAACATGGTTTCAGAGCTAAGATGAAGAGAGCATCTTTCACAAGAAAAAGAAAAACGTCACTGTTGCCGTACAAGGAAATTAGGGCTTTTTATCGAAGAGGAATTTCAGCCCAAAAGTCTTCTAGAAAAGTGTGCCCTAGCCCAAGGAACTCTTTGGTACCTTCAGTGCACCTTTTCAGTGGATAGAACTCCCGAAAAGTGAAACCCTAGTTTTCATCAGTTTCAGAAGTACTAGAAAGCCAGAAGTACCAGAAAACCAGAAGCACCAGTCCAGAAATCCGTTGGTCAAGTTTGAAGGGGTAAAAGTGGATTTTCTGAAATCTAACCACACCAAGCTACTCGCCTCAACCAAGCGCACCTCCTGGTAAGTTCAAAATTTAATTCTGAGCATTTTCAATTTTGGTCATTTTCCTAGCTCCAGGTAAAAGATGTCTGCAAGCACTAAGCTTGTTGACAAGCTAGAAGGTGTGGAAAACTTCCGTGCCTGGAAGTATAGGATTAGACTCATTCTTGAAGAGAATGACCTAGCAAGATTCATTAAAGAAGATGTACTAGAACCCGCCGATGCTGCAGCTAAAGCAAAACACCAAAAGGACATAGTTAGGGCCAAAAGAATCATTGTAGATTCTATCAAAGATCACTTGATTCCTCAAGTGTCTTCAAAGAAGAATCCGAAAGAAATGTTTGATGCCCTAACCAGATTATATGAAGGAAAGAACATAAATCGGAAGATGAATCTAAGGACTCAACTCAAGAATACAAGGATGCAAAAAGGAGAAACAATCCAGTAATATTTCTCCAGAATATCACAATTCAAAGAACAACTAGAAGATACTATAGATGAAGACGAACAAGTGTCTTCAAAGAAGAATCCGAAAGAAATGTTTGATGCCCTAACCAGATTATATGAAGGAAAGAACATAAATCGGAAGATGAATCTAAGGACTCAACTCAAGAATACAAGGATGCAAAAAGAAAAACAATCCAGTAATAT
>ML813975.1:79697-95258 GCA_009831015.1 Picea engelmannii | reverse complement strand
GTATCATTTTTACTGATACATATTTGATGCAGATGATGATAGCATTCTTTCGAGAATGATGATGCTGTCGATGAAAAAAACTTCCGATGACTCGTAAATATGCTAGCCAATGTTTCAAGATGATATTGACGATACTGTCCTCCAGATGCCATTGATGATGCAGACCTCTTTCGCCTGATGCTAATGAAGAATACCCTTCTTGTTAAGGGGGAGTGTTGAAATAATGTAACTGCGAAGAGTATTCTTATTATTATTGGATTAAATCCCCATTGCGGATTAATCATGTCATTATTATTATTATTGTTATCGGATTAATCCTCATTGTGGATTAATCATGTCGGTAATTGTATAAGGACCAAATCCCCTTTTGCGGATTGGTCATCTGACAATTATAAAAGGGCAGAATAAGAAGTCGGCCCCAGCAGTTATTATGGAAGACCCAGAATTAATTAAAGGTGGGTTTACCCACTCAGGTCGGCCCTGCCAATGGTGCCCTTTCACACGTGCCGGTTTTGTATATATATAGGAGGCTAGCTCCTCACTTCTAACACACAATTCACTTGCTCATTCTCTTATGAGGCAAGCTGCAATTACCAGTTGGAGAGAGGAGAAGAAGAGTGGCGCATCTCTTGGGGAGGACTATCTGTATTGGTTTGAGTTATCTCTTGAACATTGTGTAAGCTATTTATGATAAGGAAGTTTTTGCTGGGTTTTCTTCCCCTAGAGGGTTTCCCAAGATAAATGCTGTGTCTCTTGTGAATGTGTATTTCTCAGTGATCTTATTCTTATGATGCTCTTATCTATTGAAATGCAAAGAACTATAATAATGGCATAAACATTAACAGTTCATTCAAGGTTCTTTGTCCATATCCTGAAGCATGAGGTCTAAGGTAGTGTACAATGTATGGGGTCTAGAAAATTGTTGGGTGTTTATCCTCCAACAACTTACCAACAACAACATTGTTAGAGGATTTATTGGTAATGACCTATACAACATTTTGCATCCCCACCTCGACACTGACCTCATCCAAAAATTGAAATAATAGCTGTGCATCCTTCACTTGTTTCAATGCATCCACTGATTTTAGAAACATGGTTCCTCATGGGCAAGAAACGAAGAAATTAAGTATGGTACTTGACCTTCCATAAGTGCATCCATAAGATTGTACTTCTCGTTTTGGTCCATGCTTCTTTAAACTCTCTCAATTCATCATTTATGCGTCAGACTTGATTATGTAATAGTTGTAAATTGTAATTATATTGGAAATATATTTAAGGTTGTATCTATAACAGTGAACGCTTTGGGGTTGAGAGACTTGATGTAGTCATTGTTATCCCCCACTTTTAAGGATAACTAGGAGATCATGTCTCGAGGCCCACAGGTCCTAGACATGGAGTACCGAGAGCCGGATAGACTTGAGCATGGCCCTGGAGGGCCCATCTTTTCTCCCTTTCAGCGCCTCTACCTTGCCAACAACAACAACATCCATCACCATCGGCTTGGTCTTGTGTCAGAGATGGTTCTTGCTCCATGAGGTAATGAGTCCAGGGATCATGGTATGTGTCACTCTGATCATCAAAACCTTTTGAATATGTGCATTTAATTCCTTTTGTTTCTAACAAATGCTTGGATCTTATACTTGCTCACTTGACCATGTCTGGGGGGAATGATAGGATGCCCTAGTAAGCCTGTGTTCGTAGGTTTTGGTTTGCCACTGGGGGGATTTTTGAAAAGCCATCGTCCGCCCTCGTCATAGCACCACTTTTTCATCTTGCTTGCCGCTCATCTATCCCATTACACTTGTCCGGGAACTGGGTTGACCTATCATTTGAGGATTGCACCTGACCTCGTGGGAAGAAGGGGCTAAAGGCCGAGAAGGTAAAAGCAAGCTGGCAAAAGATAAAAGCCTAAAAATAGAACCTCGAGATGCTTCGCCCAGGGATCCCTGAGAAAGCAGTAAAGGGCTTCTCAGCAAGAAACAAGAGGGACCCATAAAAAATAATAAAAACAAGATCTAGTCAGAAGATAAGGGGTCTCATCACGAGCCAGCCTATTAGGTCCATGGATACTAACAGCTGGTTAACATGCCAGGGTAGTGACTCTTGGTTGCATGGCCAAGAGAAAGGGGGTCTCATCACGAGCCAACCTTCTCATTTCTGTGAAAGTACTTGTGGGTAACGCTGCCACCACTGGTCACCACGCTAGGGCAGTGTCCCCTGATTAGCTTCTTGAAGAAAAAGCAATAACAATAAAGAATAAAAGGCATGAATTGGGCTTGGAAAAATTGCATCCAGGACAGGTGCAGCTCGCCTTCTACAAAGGCACCCACAGGTAAAACTTTGCACTCCCTTGTTCTCACTGCACCCATTGTTAGGACATCCCTTATCCACACCACCCACTTACATGGCTCAGATGAAGTCTCTTTCGGAAACTTTCCTCTTCCAGTGGACACTAGCCCAATAGGACGCCCTGTCACTTTCCCCAAACTTGTATTGCAGGCTTGTATAATGTCTTTGAGCTTTTAACTAGGGTAATAGGGGTTTTATGCACATGTTTAATAATATTGATGATGAGATGTGATTGACATTGCTATGATCCCTGTGACTTATGAGCCCATGGAGGGCGTAGCTGTTGATGTGCAGGATCATGCCCAACGGACAGGTACCATGTTGGATAGGTACACATGGGGAGATGATCAGTTTGGACCTCCATGGGGCTGACAAGCCCACTAGATGGATGCTGAGACCCCAGCAGGGGGCAGAGACAGGACAAAGGGGCTTGCACAGGAGAGAAGGAGGACGTCTTGCAGAGGCACCCCGACAGAGCTTGACCTAGGGGGGTTGTGCCCTTTTTCAGTGGAACGTTGGCCTTGGAAGGCCTAGGACGTCACCCTTCATAACCATGACGTCACCTAGCAGCATGGACGTTTTGGGAGACAGCTGGGGCAATTTTGGCACGTGTGGCAGGTTGGAGAAGCCCAAGGAGGGTTAACGCTTTGCTCCAGGATGCTCCATTTGCCCTAGAAAGGGCTAACGTCACCCTAAAAGGGGCATGATGCCTCTCTATTGCTTGATTAGGGTTTAGTTTTAAGCATTTAATGTAAAACAATATGATTTTTAGTATTTTGGCCTTGTCGACCTTTTTATGACCTAAAATGTAAAATTAGGTCATGGTATTGTATAAATTGAGGGTTTTTACCTTCATTTTTTCATCATCTCTCACTCACTCATTAGTGAGGTCTGAAATTTGCACTAAACTTGGAGTTCTTGGCTGAAATTGTGAGGCGCACTTGTTAAAGGAAGTCTTTTATTGGCATTTTTTGCATTTATCTTGGTGGAAGGTGTTACAACTAGGGTTTGCTACTTGATTTCTTGGTTAAATGTAAGTAAATTTCTGCAAAACTTCTTGAATGAATGGTTTTAGTGTTATTTATCTTGCATTTATGGTTATAAGTTTGTTGATTTAAACCTTAGGGGACAAGCACACATAGAAGGTCCTTGTCTCATGTCCCCATCAAGATTTTTGGTCATTTCGTTTGTTGAAGTGAGATAGAGCCTTGCCCTAGCAACACTCTACTCTTTCATGCTGAAGAGGATTGAGCCTTGCCTTAGCAACACTCAAATCTATCTTCTCCTATGCTAGCTGTTTTGCATTTTTTTGAAGCTGAGAAGGAGAAAACGCATCAAGGCCTAATTCCTCCACACCTCGATGCGCCGATTTTCCCTAGGGTTTGCTTGGTAAAGCCTTGCTATAGCAACACGTTGCCTGCAAAACCTCTTGTCTTAGTTTTATGCTACTTTTTGAGCTAGCCGTTTTTTCCCTTGAGCTAAGGAAGGAGGAGAGAGCACTGAGGCCTAGTTCCCCTACACCAAAGTGAGCCTCTCTCCCCTAGGGTTTTGTCCTTGAGGCCTTGCCATAGCAACACTTCAAGGCTTGACCCTCCCGTCCTTAATCTTACTATCACCCTCCCGTCCTTAGTCTTACTATCACCTTTGATCCTTCAGCTTCTGTGTCCTCCTTTTGACTCCATTTACCCTAGGACCGCAATGATCTAAGGCCTAGCTTGTGAGTACTATGATCAAAACAACTCTTAATACTTTGAACAAAACCCTAACTACTCTAACCCTAGCCTAAGACTAACCCTACTAACTAATTGCTGCTGTTATCCTTTTGCTATTAAACTCATTGTGCAGCTATCGTTTTTCTTATGAGCAATTGAATGGTTATTTAAGGCATTGTTTAAATGAAGTGTTAATTGTTACAATTGAATGCCACGTTCCTTTAACATTTATTGAAGAAGTGATATTGTGGATCATTGCTATTATATAAACATTGACTTCATCAATATTTATTTCTCAATTGCTTATATATCAGATAGTCATTGATTATATGAAGTACTAACCAAACGAGTAAGCTTGCATATATCTATCTCTTGTTGCTTTGTCTCGGGCAGGTACATCTCATTTTGGTTATACTTCTCTTTATTGGCTGGTTACCCGGACTATCTGCTCGGTGGTGACTTGTGAGGGGGGAATTTATCTTTTATCCTATAATCCTTTGCCTTCTCAAAACCCCAGGTCATCGGGGACATCTCCCCTGGGCCATACCTCCCTAAACAGAAAGAACCTTCGGTGGGATTGGTTCAGTTACGCCAGTTTACCTGTTTACATCTATCTTTTATCCTAACCACAAACTGTGCGATAAGACTCACTACTACTAGATAAATGAATTGCAGGATTATACTCACTGTTTTCATGCAAAGTTGTATCTATCTAAACATTTGTGTGGTAGAACACTTGTAATGACCAATGCTAATTGACTAACTAGTAACCTAAGGCCGATGTAACTTTGGTAGGGTTAAAAATCAGTCAACCAAGTTGCATTTTCCCTGTGAGTACTTGTGGTTCAAACCCAAACTTGACGAGTGCTCACAAGTTATTACGGGTCAATGTGTTTTTCATGAGCTTTTCCTGAGTTTGATGGGTCTTTGATGGGTCAAAATTTGTTTATGTTTTTGAATTTTTGTACTAGCCAAGTTTTACTACAGTATAGTCAAACTCTTGACTCTTTTGTCTTACAGAGTTTTTCATCAAACTGAGTGGGGTAGCTATGCACATATAAGGGCAACCTGTGTCTCCACAACTTAAGAATGCTCACTTGCATCTGACTTCCAGCCCAATGCAGACATGACTACCTTAACATCTCACCTTTGCTTCAACACCTGGGAGTGCCAATGGACAAAATGTCTACACTTCTGGTTTGGTATGTGTAACACATCCTTCCCTAGGTACATTGGTACATACCGAATCAAGTCCTGTATTCTCACAGTTGAAGTGTGCCCACTTCCATTGTGCTGTCGCCTTATCACAAACATGGCTACTGAAACAGCTCATTTGTGCTTCTAGTAGCATTGGTGGCCAACACTGCTAGCAACAAAATTCATCCTTCCTCTCAATAGAACTGGTGGCCGACAATGCTACTGATGCAACTCGTTTGTGTCCTCACTAACACTAGTGGCCATTGCAGTGTACTAAAATCTCTCATCTATGCTCCTAATAGCACTAGTAGGAATCTCAGTTTTGAACACAACTCATCCATGTTTTCAGCAGCACGAATGGCCAGGAAAACAATTTGTACAACTCATGAGTTCCTTCCAACACCAGGCAATATAACTACTAGTACGATTCATTGGTGCCTTGCAAGTTGCAACAACAGTGGCCAAAACAAATCCTCTCTGCCCACAACACTGGGAGGACCTACTCACCAATAGACCCCTACTCAATGCAAGTGCCTTATGAAAACTCCATTCTTTACCAGCGATGGCACTTGATGCATATCGACTATATTCTAGATGGAATACTCAAAGTCCTTGTTTCGGAGCACTTCAAATAAACTAGTCATTCCTAATGCCAGGTAAGCTCATGGTAGTACTATTCGTAGGTAATACTATTCATAAACTTGTGAAGGAAATTGAAAAGTGCACAATGGGTATTAATATTCTTGAAGGATTTTATTTCAAAGGTGGTCCTGTCTTCTATTGATTCCCAAAAATTTCTTTCTACTCTCCCATAAAACTATAGCTTTTTTAATACCCAGGTATTCATAAATATTTTAATGGAACACTTATACAATGTCAAAGTTCAAGAATTCTGTGAATACATTTGCAAAAGTTGACTGCCCCTTCACCTGTAATCTATCTTGTTATCAAATAAGTTTATAGTTTAGATCCCTGTGCTCAATTTACTTGGTTTTGATAAGGAGATTTCTCCTAGTGTTGCTTTGAGTTAAACTTGATATTATAATAGATCACGTAGCTCATTCATCTTATTGTGGTCTTTAACCCGAAGATGATGATCTATTACAGGCATTATTTGAATCCAAGGTAGAAGAAACTTTTCCAGTCACTTTAAGGATGATTTGATGTTTAAATTTCAGGTTATAAAACAACCATATGCAACATAGAATGCTTTTATATTTGAAAAAAAAAAATATTTGCATAGTCCTTACATGTTTGTTGTTAACAGGCATTTTCTGATCTGTCTCATTTAATGCATGGAATGAATCAATTTCTTTATCCTGTAAATTCTAGAGATGGGTACTGTTTGTATGATCTACCGATCGGAATAAAGCACAGCTATGTTTTTGTGTCTTTGCAGGTACAATTTCTACATTTTCCCTCGGAACGAAGTATCAGTCAATATGCCATCATTTGATTTTCTGTGTCAAACAGCATCCATTGAGTTTTTGGCTAAGCATAACTTTGATTTTAACACTTGCATATATGAAGGTAAATACGTATGGAACCAACTGATATGTTCATCATATATTTTCTCCAACACCATAATGAACTAGCCTAATCCCTTTTTCAAAACTTTCAAACTACCTTATTATATAGGTAACTGTTCTACAAAGTTAATTTCACTGTTAGTGTTTTGAACTAGTGCTTATGATTCTGGTTAGCAACTTTACATTTCAATTTTCTTTTTTCTTTTCTGTTATTATCAATGCATTTGAAGGGTTCCTGAACCTGGACAAAATCAGTGGAACAGCACCTGGCATGCCCCATAGTTTCATTTCCATTTTGGCACATGGTTGTTTCAAATTAGCATAGTATTGTAGAGTCATGAAGTTGGAAATGGTGCACAGGTTGTCAAAAATGGATCGACGATAAACAAAATGGCATTGTAGGCTTGGTACTGATTCTTAGGAGAAAGAATTAGGAGCCTTAAGCCTGTAGGGGTGAAACTTGTTCTCATGAATCAAATCCCACAAGACTACTATCATGATTTGCAGAGCTCATTGAAGCCCAAGGAGTGCGAATATGGTTCCGAAGTTGTGGTTAAAGGACGGATACAATTGGGATAGCGGATAGAACTTATAGAAATTTTTGCTCTCGACTTTTAATGCAAAACAGAAATTTCACCTCTTAACTAGAGGTTTCCCGGATATTAACCCTGTGAATTTTCAGCCTCAGAGCTGCTATGAAATATAATACAAAACGGCGGCGGAAGTGGACATTATTTCAATCCTTAGCAACTCCAAACTTCTAGGCAATACAAGAGAAAAGATACTAAAGCGTTCTGTTAAGTTTCATCCCTCTAGAGCAAACTTATCATGCATAAACGGGATCTTAAACTCTTATTTTCATCAGTAAATAAAGCAGTAAAACAACCCTTATCTTCTTCAACTATAATGTTAACTCACTTAACATAATTGCCCTTAACTTATGTCAAATCAGCAAGATAGATATAGCTGGAAATTACAAAACATGAAGAACATAGATGGTTGAAAATCAAATGTGCAATTTATACAAGTATTGGACAGCTGAAAACCTCATTAATATGCATGAGATGAAGTTCATGTATATACCATAGCCTTATCACAACGCTACTACAATTCACTAGCTCTCCAAAACCCTAGCTAGGGAAAACAATGAAAAACCCTAGCTCAAACAAGGAGATCCAACAAGGCTGAATCAGTCAAGCTAGTCCTCCAAGGCAAGACGTCTCCTTCCCCTCCCCCTCCCCCTCTTCTTAACCGAATACAACCTAGGGTTTCATCTCAAAACCCTAATCTCCAAATCTCCAAGGGATGAAATCCTAACCCTAGACTTCAAGATGCTCCAAGAAGATCAAGAAACTCTAGCAGCTTCAAGAGAGAGGGAGACCAAGTACAAATGAAAATATAAGGGAGAGAGAGGATGACTAGTGCACTCCTAGTCACATCTCGATGCAAGAGTGAATAAGAATGAGTGCAACATGAGTGATCATTACCAATGTCTTCTTCACAAGAGTAAACCCTAATATCTCACAAGGATCAAGCTCCAACCAAGATGCCCTCTCTAGACTTCATAACTCCTCATGGGGTTTCCTCATGAGCCATAACGACTCCCTCCAAGAAGACAAGTATAAAGAAAATAGTACAGTGATGAAGAATGAAAGTACTCTCTCCTTCCTCTTATACATAGGAGGTAAGGGAGGCCAACAGTACAATGTGGGCCAATGCCCTTACAAGCAACCTATAATAAACACATGTAGGCTCACAAAAGTGAAGCTCTCCACTCCAAGGGTACACAAGTCAAGCTCCAAGGTGATGTTGTACACAATAAGGGCTCCAAGATGACGTAGGTACACAAGTTGTGTCTGAAGAAAACTGAGGTACTATGAGGCTGCCCAACAGGTCTGTCTTTGACCTCTTGTTGGGCTCTAAGTTTAGTCTCTAAAACTGTCCTTTGCTGCTATTTTAGGACAACAAACAGTGAAGTACTTTTCTGCTCATAATTTCATGGTTAAGTGTTCTTTGAGGTGCCCTTGCAAGTGTTTTCGAACCGGTGGTTAGCACATGCAATATAACTCAAAACAAGTAACACTCCTCTAGATCTTTACAACTCTATAATGTTGATCTAAACAACTAAGCATACATGAAATTTTGGACACAAGTATTTTTGGTCAACATGACCCTGGATAAACCCCCCCCGGGGAAAATCAGTTTAGAATGAAAGTATATATAAGTGATGTCTAAAGCATGAGATACAACAAGTATGCAAATACAATGGAACCTGATACAATAACAACTCCTCTCAAGATGCTTTGGAGTTCCAAGAAGAGATATGCACCCAAGCTAAGTGCGCCCTCTTCCTTTGTTTCCTATCTCACTGAAACAATTCGCCCTTGACCCTCTGAGCTCTGATGAAGAATCCCTTGCACACAAACAAGCAGTTGTGTGCTACCTCTCCACTGAAACTGATAGATCTGCGATCGTCCAAGTACTGCTAGTGCCTGCTAAGCAAGCGCCCTCCTCAAAGCAAATGCACACACCACAAATAAATGATGGTCTAAGCCTCCATGAGCCCTCCATTGAAGGAGGCACCCAAGCTTCCCTCATACATAGCCTCCATTTTCATCCCTTTGCTCCTCTCCCAACTCTCTTGGTGAACAAATGAAGGAATTGAGCCTCTCCTTGCCCCTTGCGCCCCTCTTGAACCTCCATAAGGAAACCGAACGTATGGATGGCTAGGATCACCCCATGCCATCTCTACTCAATGGTTGAGATCTCTCCAAAAGAATCTCAACTCAAAACCCACTTTGGGTTAAGTTCCCTAAGTTCACTTTATGACCCCTCATTCACCCACTTAGTGAATAATTAGTCACTTTAGGCTAAAAGTGACAAATTTCACTTTTGACTTAAATCTCCTAAATCAAAGTGAAATTAGACATAAAGTACATGGCACAATGGTACAAACATCTCCCTCTTGTGGTTAGAGGCCCAAAACCACAAGGGGACCACTTTCCAAGGTACCCAAATCTCAACAGTGTCCACACTCATTCGTCACAAGCCCATATGGACTCCATCGCTCCTTCTAAGCCATCTACTCCAGTGGGTCCACTCCCCCTTGTATGAACACTGTCGCAACCTAGGCATCCTCAAGCCAACTCTAAGCCTCCCTATAGGAATCCAAGCTACCCCATGCTGTCTGTTGAATTTCTAGCTTGGAAGGTGTCTCAACATAAGCCTAGTGTCCAGGCATGCTGAAGACATTTATTTAATACCCAGATCAACAAATTTTATTTTATCCTAATTTTGACTTAGGAAAAACATAATAATTACTCAAATAATTATTATTGGATTTATTTGTCAGATTTCCTAAGTTTCTCACTTAGGAATTTAATATTTCACTTTATGAGCTTTCTTGATTCTTCTAGAAAGTTCATGAAAGGGGAATTGGAGGAAAAGTGAAAAAGATAAAGAGATGATGAGAGGGGTAAAGAGAAACACTTGAGCAAAAAAAGAGAGGGTGATTTTGGCTGAGGAAGAGGTGAGCTGAAGAGTAGAGGAAGAGGTCGAGCTGCATCTGGGCCAAGTAGCAGAAGAGGGAAGCCATACAAGGTCGTACTAGCAGGGCCGTATAGGCAGTACCAGGCAGCCAAGAACATGCCACGAGTTGGGCCGTACAACCTGTTATCGTACTGATTGTAGCTTGGGCAAATCCCAACCCAAACCACAAAGGTGGGACAACTACGGGAGTACCTACCCACTGTCACCTTAGGTAGACACTCCCCTCGCTTTAGTGATGATCAAATCACAAGGGGGGAATCCCAGTGACTCTAGGGGGATTGAGATGGAAAGTGGGAGAATGATCAGTGAACACCCCTATAGGTCAAGATAGGAGGAGTAAGGCTTAAGAATGATTCTTGTAAATGGTGGGTGGTTGCGGCCCAAGTATGGCGTACCTGCAAAATAGTGTTAGCCCTGTCCAGAACAAGACAAATGATGGAGATAAAAGCCTTAGACCAAAGGGGATCAAGCAAGAAACCTTGCTGTCCCAAATTGGAGCAGTATTGGAATATATATATCAGCAATGACCAAGTTATGACAAATGCAAATTATCTATCAAAATCATGTGCAAGATACTTGGAAATAAAGCTAACAATAAGTAGACAAACTTCCAATGATTAGAGTAAGACTTTGATAGCAGTTAGGGGTCTGTTAATTAGTGTTATCAGTAAATATTGTAACAGCCCTATGGCTGTAGAAAACAATTGCTACAGCAACAACTTCTAGCCACCAAAATTGACAAGTAATCCACCCAAAAGATAGCCAACAACTAGTAGATTAATAATGACAGCTTGCAAGTAGATTTTAGCGATAGAATAGTGAGTAAAACAAGAGTTAAAGATGAGTTTGCTGCAGCCCTAATGGCTGTAGTATTAACTTATAACAGCAAAAAGAACTACTTGTCCAATCAAGACGCCCCTAGGGCACAAGAAGGCCTAAAGCATGTAGAATCAAATCCAACTTAGACAATTGCACTATCTCAATATTTCACGTATACCAATGCAACAATATTATATCTCCAATGCAAGTAGATTAGTGTCTTATCAATTGGGTTAATGGAGTCTCTTGTGTAAGAGCTAGGGTTTGTTACTTCTCTAGGGGTGTAATCCCTTTTACTTTCTAGAGCAAACAAAACCTAGCAAGGTAAATCTACAAGGGTGTAAGCCCTTTTACTCCTTGTAGCAACCTTTGCAAAGTAGCTTATTCAATGATAACGAAGTAGATCTTGATGGAGGGTGTATGCCCTTATACTCCTCTAAGGGTTTAGACAAATATAGCTTGAAACAAGAAGAAAACAACACAATTAATGCAGAAATTCCTTACCAATTCCAAGAAAAGCATGACGAAACCCTTCCTTATCAAAAATATTCCAACAACATACCAAGAATAAAGCATCCAAGAGATAACGCCTAACTTTTCTTCACCAAAAGACAAGAAAGATCATCCACAATGCACCAAGAGAGAGAGAGATAGAGCAAAATGCCCAAATAGGGTGAAAATTTCAGCCAATGTTATGTAATTCTCAAGTGAGAGTTATGTTTGAATGAAAATGAGAGTGGCCTTTATTTATACCTTCCTTAATGGCATCATTGAAGATGAGGTGTATATTGAGTAGCCAGAGGGTTTTAAGGTGCAGGGGAGGGATTCCCACGTGTGCAGATTGAAGGGAGCCTTGTATGGGCTCAAGCAATTTCCCACGATGTGGTATTCGAGGATAGACAACTACTTGCAGGGGATGGGCTTCACCAAGAGTGAGGCGGACTCAAACCTCTACTACATCATTGTTGGAGGTGAGCCTCTCATTCTTGTGTTGTATGTGGACGACCTGTTTCTCACAGGTTCAGAGAGGCTCATAGTAGAGTGCAAGAGGGACCTTGCTTCAGAGTACGAGATGAAGGATTTGGGGTTGATGCACTACTTTCTGGGGTTAGAAGTGTGGCAGCGAGATGGTCAGACTTTTCTTGGACAAGAGAAGTATGCAGTGGAGATCCTGAAGAGGTTTGGTATGCAAGACTGCAGGCCTATGTCTACGCCCATGGTGACCAACTGGAAGAAGATTGATGCTTCCAGATCAGAGGCATTGGACCCTACATTATACAGACAGTTGATTGGATCTGTCATGTATTTGGTCAACACTAGACCGAATATATGTTTTGCAGTTAACACACTCAATAAGTTCATGGTTGAGTCGAGGAGAGTACACTGGGTAGCAGCAAAACATGTCCTGAGATATCTGCGTGGCACAGTAGTATGGGTTGAGTTACATCAAGGGAGATGGAGTGAAGTTGATGGGCTATACGAATGCAGACTGGGCAGGCAACACAGTTGATAGGAAAAACACTTCAGGGTGGTGTTTCAGCTTGGGATCGGGAGTTGTTTCTTGGTTCAACAGGAAACATAAGTCAGTTGTGTTGAGCTCTGATGAGGCAGAGTACATGGCAACCAACTTAGCAACATGTGAGGCCATTTGGCTTTAGCAGGTACTCATGGGACTGTTTGGCCAGGAGTTGGAGGCGACTGTCAT
This sequence comes from Picea engelmannii, assembly GCA_009831015.1. Classification (NCBI taxonomy): domain Eukaryota; kingdom Viridiplantae; phylum Streptophyta; class Pinopsida; order Pinales; family Pinaceae; genus Picea; species Picea engelmannii. The sequence continues at coordinate 82,398 of ML813975.1, read as the reverse complement.
ACACTGTGAAATCAGATTTGCATCAAGCTCTCTGAAAATCTAGTGTTCCATGACAGATCCAAACACATTGAGATCAAGTTTCACTTCATCAGGGACTGTGTTCAGAAAGGGACAGTGAAGCTACAATATGTGCCTACAGGTGAATAGGTTGCAAACATTCTCACGAAGGCCTTGATGAAAGGCAAGTTTGTCTTCTTCAGGGACAAATTGGGGGTGGTGCAGAACACCTCCTTCGCTAAGAGGGAGTGTTGAATTGTAGCTCGGAAGGTGTCTCAGCATAGGCCTAAGTGTCCAGGCATGCTAAAGACATTTATTTAATACTTATATCAACATATTTTGTTTTATCCTAAGTTTGACTTAGAAAAAGCATAATAATTACTCAAATATTATTATTGGATTTATTTCTCAGATTTCCTAAGTTTCTCACTTAGGAAATTAATATTTCACTTTATGAACTTTCTTGATTCTTCTAGAAAGTTCATTCAAGGGGAATTAGAAGAAATGTGAAAAAGATAAAGAGTTGATGAGAGGGGTAATGAGACACACTTGAGCAAAAGAAGAGAGAGGGCGATTTTGGCCGAGGAAGAGGTGAGCTGAAGAGCAGAGGAAAAGGTCGAGTTGCAGCTAGGTAGAGTAGCAGAAGAGGGTAGTTGTATAGGGCTGTATTAGCAAGGCTGTATAGGTCATACCGGGCAGCCAAGAACATGCCGCGAGTTGGGCTGTACAACCCAGCCAGGAGAGGCCACGACTTGGCTGTACAACACAACCAGAAAGAGGTCGTGACCCATGCTGTACAACATTACCAGAGCAAGCCTGTACCAGGGCCATATAACCTTAGCCAGTGAGGCTGTACCTAGTCTGTTCAACAAGAAGAAGAAGAGATGAGTCTGTACCTAGGCCGTACAAGAAGAAGAAGAAGAGATGAGTCTGTACCTAGGCCGTACAACAACAAGAAGAAGAGATGAGTCTGTTGGGCTGTACAGTGCTAGAGAAGTCAAGCAAGGGCTGTAAGAATTTCTGAATATTTTCTGCTGTAATCTCTTTCCTCATAAGCCAATCAAATCCCCTCTTTCCTGGTTTTCACCACACTAGGGTTTTTAGGGTAAATTTGTGTTGTGTATTTGTGTGCTTGGTTTCATTTTCTGCCGTGCAAATTGTGTTAGAACTCAGTTATAATTTTTTTGCATAGTTTACAAAATTTTATATCAACAGTGAATTAAAATATGGGTAGTTAAATTATTGGCATTAAAATTCTGTTGCTGGGTTGAAAGTTTAACACTGTCTAGGGCCTAATGCCCTCGTCCAAGATGCATAATGCTCCTCCTCCTAAGTAGGGCTTTTTCGAAGCAAGCAAACCTCTCCATGTGGCCATCATGAAGGATGTCCCCCAAGTTGTCGAGATAACTCCAATACCCTATGGAAGAATGGCAAGCAAGCACCCAATTGAGGTCAAGCAAACACTGAGTTGTTGATGATTGCAGTGTCGTGTGACATTCTCCAGGATACGTTCTCCTCTGGACTGAGTTGAGTCGACCTGTGAGAGAGCCCACGTGTTGGGTGTGTTCATGTGATGGGTGTATCGTTCTCCTCTGGATTGAGTTGAGTCAATGTGTGCCCCAATGTTGGGTGTGCCCATGTGATGGGTGTGCGTTAGACTCTGGACTGAGTTGTTATGACCAATGTTGTATATGTCGTGTCAGGGAAAGTGTCGGTGAGGGTCCAAAATGTAACTTCTCTGCGACATCGGCGGAAAATATCGGAATATCTCGGAAAATGTCGCAAGACCTCAAAAAAATACAAAAACACTCATTTTTTTCAATTTTTTAAACTTGTAAAGCAACAACAACATCAAATAAACACTTTGCTACATAAATATGAAAATACAACCAATAAATAAGATGCATAAGATATCAAGTGGTCACATATTGTTACTAAATTGAAAATTCTGAAACATGTTCCTGATAGGATGATATTAGATACAAAATCACATCAAATGATCAAAACAAATGTATCTCATGAGATGAATCATCATGAGGCATCTAGATACTAAATTGTACATGATAAAATGAAAATGATAGATCATAGGAATCCAAATCATTGATTCCCTGTAGGCTGTGCTGCTCTAGCCCTTTTACGGGTAAAGGATACCAATTTTCCTTTGGAAGCAGTAGGTGGTTGTGGAGGTTTTCTGGATGAGCTTGGAGTGGAAGCTTCAGCTGCTCCATCTGAGGTGGTAAGTGATGGGGACGAGGTGGAAGGAAAAGTGTGTTGCCTCCTCCCAGTGCCAACGGACCCAAGTCCAACTCCAGGTATGGCTCTCTGTGGAGGTGGTGGTGGCATTGGATCCACTAGAAGTCCAATCTCCTCCTCGGCCTCTGTATTCATTGGAAGTGGAACATCGTCCTCCTCCTCCTCTGTTGTCCCCTCCTCCCTCAAATCATCTGCATGCTCCTCCAACCACTCGGAGGCTCCTAAATCTCCACCCTCCACTGACTGGTGGTGTCAATGTTATCCAATGAAATGGCTTCTATGTCAGGTTCTTTGTCAAGTTGCTTCAGCCACAACCTTAGATTGTAGTAAACATATACCAAGTCATTAAGGCGCTGGGTACCTAACCTGTATGAACATTGAGAGCTATAGTTAGTGATGGTAAATAAATAGTAAATAGTAAATTGTAAAAATTAAAATTAAAAAAAATATA
>ML813975.1:61915-79137 GCA_009831015.1 Picea engelmannii | reverse complement strand
TGCTGCATGAATGGGACGATGGAGAGTGTTATTCCATCGCTCATCAATCACACCCCATATTTGAGCTCTCTTGGTGAGTCCTTCCTCCCCCTTGTTCTCATAGTACCGGTAGATAGCTTCCTTGGCCCTATCCATGGCCTCATGCAAGTAGCCCATTGCGGGCTTCTCACCATCAACCAATCGAAGAACCTTTACCAAAGGTTCACTAATCGTACATACCTCCCCTACTCCACTCCAGAATCTCATGTCATGTCCCACAAGTTGGGCTATGGCTTGCCCATCTTGTTTGGTGCTATAGACACAAGCAACCCACTCATTAGAAAGAAACATTCTTTGTAAGTCCAACATACTATTGAGGAGTGACTGAAGAGAAATGAAGCTGGTGGCAAAACGTGTGATTGCGGGATGCACCAACTCTCCGTTCCCTGTGAATTGTCTCATGAGTGAAAGAACATATGTGTGATTATATATCTATTTTGTCACACTCCGAGCTAAATCAATCATTTCCTTGATCCAATGAAGTTTTCCCATGTCCTCTAGCATCAAATCAATGCAATGGGCGACACAAGGACTCTAGTACAAGAATGGATACCTCTGCATAAGCATCCTCCCAGCAACAACATAATTAGCAACATTGTCCATGATGACTTGGACAACACACTGCGGGCCTATCTCTCGAATAAAGCCATCCAACAACTCACATAATAATTGTGCATCTTTTGTATATGCATTGCATCAACACTTTTGATAAACATTGTCCTCTTGGGACAATTAACCAAGAAGTTTAGAATTGATCTGCCCTTCCCACCAATCCACCCATCCGACATCACAGTGCATCCGGTGGTCTTCCATGTTTCCCTGAGCTGAGCTAATCTTTCTGTGCAATCGACCTTTTCCCCTTGAAGGAGACGCCCTCCCAAATCTTGGTAGGAAGGGCCCCTATACCCCGGCCCAACAATTGCAGCAACTTCAAACATGGAATGGTAGACGGGGTTATTTGCAATGTTAAAAGGTATATCACTCCAAAGAAAACAGTTGGCCACAAGCTTGTCGGCCTCCTCCATCTCTTTTCTTGTAATCAATGACAGAATAGGAGGTTGCCCCCCAGGTGTTGACCTCAGCACAAAGTAAGATGACGTTGATGAGGGGACTGCAAAAGTTGAGGGCCCTGTGGCTGAGGAGTGGGATTGTGGTACTGGTGCCCACTCAGAGGCACTTGTTCTAGTGTTTCTATTTGCACGTTCAAGTTCTTTTTTGCGAGCCTCGGTCGTATCCCTCTTATTAGCCATATCAATGAGTGATTGGTTTGCAATACACATAATTTCCGGGGTATTGTTTGGACAAGCATCCACATCAAACCCAGGGATTTTGGCAAGGTGGTATTTCAAGCGGCTAATTCCTGCAAAAATCTTTTTGCCGCAAAGATTGCTTGTCAATTCTTGTCTATTGGGAAGTTGCATTGTTTCACCATACAGCCACATTGGATCCAATACCTTCGACATTTTGTTTAGATGAAAATATTAAACCTATGGCACAAAAAAAACCAAAAGAAACACACGATAATGCAAAGGTTAAATAATAAGAGCCAGATGAACTAGAATGATTGAATCTTCCATTCAAAAACAATAAGAAGAGGCACATTGCAAACCCTAGCCTAACTCTAAAAATTAAAAAAACAAAGTTCAAATCTTCAAGTTCAAACTTCAAACAAATGAAAGAAAAACGTTTTTGATCATACCTGGAAATCTTGATCTCTCCGCTGGCGCTAATGGCAACAAGATCCTTGTCTTTCTCCTCCTTGGATAAATGCACAATGACTTCCCTCACACCTCTCTAGCTCTCTCACACTTTACAAATGAAAAAATGAGCAAAAAAAGGAACCCACGGCCTCTAAAACCCCCTCACGCGCACTTTTTGCACGGCTAAACCCAACAGTCCGACACATTCCATCGACCCGCGACATATTCGCAAAAACCCGCGAGTTAATGAATGTGTCGCGACACATTCAAAATGTCGGAAGTGTCGCGACATTTTCCTTCAAAAATTTCGGGCTAGTGAAAATGTCTACGATATATCCGACATTTCCGAAATCTCGGCGATATATTCAACAGTCATTATGATGTGTGGTCTCTTGCTTTGTACTCCTCTGGACTGAGCTGAGTTTGCTTGAGATGGTACTCTTGCCTTATACTCCTATGGACTTAGTTGAGTCCGCTTGAGATGGTACTCCAGATGGTTCTCCTGTGGATTTAGTTGAGAGCTCTGTTGAGTATGACATCCCTGTGGTTGAGCATAGGTGGACGTGTCCCTAGTGGCCGAGCACTAGTGGAGGTGTGAGATCCTTGCTATATTGTCTGAGGGTAAGATTTACTTGTAACCCTAATTTGTGATGTAACGGGTACAAGTCGGCCCCACCATATGTGAAAGATAATTAATATTTGTGTAATGAATAATTATATTTATGAGTTATTAAGGTCGGCCCTATTGTGCCAATAGACACACCTTTTGCTATGTCAGTTGTTGTATAAGTAGATGTGAATCCCCATTGAGGATTACACACACTCTCACTTGTCATTTGGAAATTTCAGACCTACTTGTACGGCTGAAGTGCGCACCTCTCTTGGGCGCTAGTTTCAAGGTTGTAGAGCACCCTCTTGTGTGCATCTAGGGTTTATGGTTTGGGGGATCTTCTCTTGAGAATATAGCAAAGGATTGCTGGGTTTTTCCCTTGTTTGAGAATGGTTTTCCCAGGATACTTCTTGTGTTCTTGTGCATGGTTATTCTTCTTGTGATCTTGGTTATTGCAACACTTGTGTATGGTGTTGCTGCATTTGTTTATGGTTCAAGTACATGCTAAATCGAAATAAACCTCATGCTTGAGCCTAAGCAATCATTAAAATTCAACATGGTATCAGAGCAGAGTTCTTGAAGAACCATTGCACAAGTTTCAAGCCAGTCGTCACCTGCCAGTTGCATAAAAGTACAACCCTCTAGGGTTTCTAGAAAAAGGTACGACCCTCTCTTTTTTGCTTGTTTCAACACCCTCCACTGAAACGTTGGGGCTAATTTTGGCATAGAAGTGTATGACCTCCTTCAGTGCACCTCCAGAGACTCTCAAATTGCAATTCCAAGAATTTTTTATTTTTGGCCCTAGGGTTTCTAGGGTTTTGCAATTTTCTACAGAAATTCGGTTTTAGGGTTTCTACAGCTCACCAGTGTTCTTGTGACCTCTAAAGGCTTATTGTTGGCAGTCATAAGTCCAACGAAACCTAAGGTTGCTAGCCTAGCCTAGCCGTTAGGTTTCCTAGCCTAGTTGTCAAGGGGTTGTAGAAGAATCTGCAAACCATGAGGAACAAAACTTTGGTGGAAGATAGGCTTGATGGATCAAGCAACTTCATTTCCTGGAAATCAAGACTACAGATTACCCTGGAAGAGGATGACTTATTGAGTGTGATAGAAAAGACTCTACCAGAAACAACTACCGATGAAGAGAAGGAAGATTGGAAGGAAGATGACGTCAAAGCAAGGAAGATAATCATCTATTCAGTAAGAGATCATCTCCTACCTCGTATTGCCAACATGAAGACAACTTATGAGATGTATAATGCATTGAAGAATAAGTTTGAGAGTAACAACACCCTCAGAGCTCTTACATTGAAGAATCAACTTCAACATATCAAGATGACAAAAGCTGACACCGTTGCCACCTTCTTCATGAATATTTCAGAGATTAGAGATCAGCTGGGTGCCATTGGAGAAACCATATCAAACAAAGAACTTTTCTTGACTACTCTCAATGCTCTTTCAAGACATTGGGAACCATTTCTTCAAAGTATCAGTGGTAGAGCAGATCTACCAAATTTTGATCGTCTATGGACAGACTACACCCAGGAGGAAACCAAACTTATAGCAAGAGGAGTGCAAGACTCCCCTCATGAGACAATGATGCTCTTGCTTTTCATACAAAGAAAGGAGGAAGAAATAGAAGAAGCTTCAACAAAGCATTCAAAGACGAGAAAACTTCATCAGCTTCAGGTCATGAACACAGAAAAGACAATTCAAAGATTCAGTGTTTTAGATGTAACAAGTATGTACCATGGACACATTGCGAGAAATTTTCTTACTAGGAAGAAAGGAAGACAACTTGCCTCCACTGATGATGTTGATCCAGAGCCACCGCAGAGAGATGAAGACATAAAAGATGAAGCATTCTTCTTTTGAAAAACTCACATATGAATTCTGCCCGAGTGATTGGTGTTCGAGAAAACAACTTATATAGGTTGACTGTCCGACCAGTCCAGGCCCTGTTACATGATACTATTAGCTTGAGCGAGCTATGGCATAGGAGACTTGCTCATATACATTATAGAGCCCTTCCCGCTCTAGGGAAGATGGTAACAGGCCTTCCAGAGATACATGTTCAACATGATGGCATTTGCAGAGGTTGTGCTCTTGGCAAGAATGTCAAGGGGTCCCTCTTGAGCAATGGCAACAGATCCAAGGGGATCTTGGACTTAATACATTCAGATGTTTGTGGACCCATGACCGTTGCTTCCTTGAATGAATATTTGTACTATGTGCTCTTCATCGATGATCACTCTCGGAAGACGTGGATTTATTTCTTGAAGACCAAGGATGGAGTCCTTGTGTGATTTCAAGAATTTAAAGCTCAGGTTGAGAACCTGACCGGGAGGAGGATCAAGGTGCTGAGATCAGATAATGGAGGAGAGTACACCTCAAGGGATTCCAATGATTTCCGTATTGAGGCAGAGATCAAGAGGGAGTACACCGTTCCTTATAACCCTCAGCAAAATGGGGTTGTTGAGAGGAAGAACAAAACCATCATTGAGGCAACCAAAGCAATGATACATGATCAAAATCTACCTATGATTCTGTGGGAAGAAACATCCATGACAACAGTGTATGTTCAAAACATGAGTCCTCATCAGATTTTGAAGAACATGACTCCCGAAGAAGCTTTCATCGGAGTAAAGCCCGAGGTTGGATACTTCAGGATATTTGGGTGTCCTGTATTCTTTCATATACCCAAGGAGAGGAGGACCAAGCTAGACCCTTCAGGCAGAAAGGGTACATTTGTGGGGTACAGTGAATCTTCAAAGGCTTACCGGATCTACATCCCTGGTCAGAGACAGATTGAGGTGAGTAGAGATGTCATCTTTGAGTAAGAGATAGCCTTTCGAAGATCCAAAGATTCTTAGATGGAGATTGACAGTGAGACAATACCTTCTCCCTCTTCAATAGTTCAGAGGGAGACAATCATTGATCCAGTTGATCCAATTGATCCCGTAGGTCCAGTGGATGTTCCCAGAGACATTGCAGTAGGCCATAAAAGGCCTGCCTGGGCTTGACAAACTCTGCAAGAGGTAGAGGGACATGCAGCTCCTCGAGGTACATTCCGAGAGAGCAAGAGACCACAAAGATTTTCGAGCTATGTTTCAGCCATGAGCCACATCATTGATACTGAGCCTTCTTGTCATGGAGAAGCAGCAGGTCAACAGGTTTGGCAAGATGCCATGACAAAAGAGTATTAGTCCATCATGAAGAATAATGTGTGGGATATTGTTCCGAGACCAGAAGGGAAGTCTGTAGTGACTTCCAAGTGGATTTATCAGATCAAACATGTAGCTGATGGAAGTGTCGAGAAGTACAATGCAAGATTTGTGGTCAAAGGATTCTCTCAAGTGGAGGGAATTGATCATGAGGAGACATTTGCTCCTGTAGCCCGATACACTTCCATCCATACGATCATTGCCCTAGCTGCATCCATGGGTTGGAGACTACATCAGATGGATGTACAGACAACCTTTCTCAATGGCGAGATTGAGGAAGAAGTTTACATCAAGCAGTGAGATGGATTCGTGATACATGAGCAGAAGTCTCATGTGTGCAGATCGAAGAAAGTGCAGATCAAAGAAAGCCCTGTATGGACTAAAGCAGGCACCTCGTGCTTGGTACGAGAAGATGGATGGATTTTTGATGATTTTGGGCTTCAACAAAAGTGTTGCTGATCCAAACCTACATTATCATATTGCTGGTGACGAGTGCCTGGTTTTGGTCCTGTACATTGATGATTTATTCCTCACCGGTTCATAAAGTCTTATTGCTGAATGCAAGTGTGCATCGACTTCTGAATTCGAGATGAAGAACCTGGGTATGATGCACTACTTCTTGGGACTAGAAGTATGGCAAAGGACTGATGAGATTTTCTTGAGTCAAGGAAAATATACAGTGGAGATATTGAAGAAATTCGGTATGACAAACTGCAAATCCATGCCTACACTGATGGTGATGGATCTGAAGAAAATGAACGAGGCTTTTACTGATTCAGGCGAGAGTGATCCACATCTTTACCGACAACTGATTGGATCATTGATGTATCTGGTTAACACCAGACTTGATATATGCTATGCGGTAAACATACTCAGTCAGTTTATGAGTCAGTCGAGACAGACACACTGGATAGCAACGAAGCATGTATTGAGATATCTACGAGGCACAGTTGGATATGGCCTGAGATATGCCTTCGGTGTAGACATGAGATTGCAGGGATATGCCGATGCAGATTGGGCAGGGAGCGCAGTGGATCGAAAGAGCACATCCGGTTATTGTTTTACCTTGGGATCTGCCATGGTTTCTTGGTGCAGTAGGAAACTGAACTCTGTGGCCTTAAGTACCGAAGACGCAGAGTACATAGCGTTATGTGTGGCAGTCCGTGAAGTAGTGTGGCTTCGCAAGCTCCTTGCAGATTTATTTGGTCATGAGATGGATTCCACTATTATTCATTGTGATAATCAGAGCTGTGTGGAGCTCTCAGAGAATCCTGTGTTTCATGATAAATCGAATCACATTGAGATCAAATACCATTATATCAGAGATATGGTGTAGAGGAAAGCAGTACACGTACAATACCTTTCTACACACGAGCAAGTTGCAGATGTCTTCATCAAACTGCTTACCAGGACGAAGTTCGAGTACTTTCGTGAGAGACTTGCCCTGGTGGAGAATGCCTCCCTAGCTGAAAGGGAGTGTTGATGATTGTAGCGTCGTGTCACATTCTCCAGGATATGTTCTCCTCTGGAATGAGTTGACTCGACGTATCAGAGAGCCCATGTGTTGGGTGTGCCCATGTGATGGGTGTATCGTTCTCCTCTGGACTAAGTTGAGTCGATGTGTGCCGCAGTGTTGGGTGTGCATTAGACTCTGGACTGAGTTGTTATGATGTGTGGTCTCTTGGTTTGTACTCCTTTGGATTGAGTTGAGTCAGCTTGAGATGGTCTCCTGCCTAGTAGTCCTGTGGACTTAGTTGAGTCGGCTTGAGATGATACTCCAGATGGTTCTCTTGTGGACTCAGTTGAGATATCTGTTGAGTATGATGTCCCTGTGGCTGAGCACAGGTGGACGTGTCCCTAGTGGCTGAGCACTAGTGGACGTGTGAGATCCTTGCTATATTGTCTGAGGGTAAGATTTACTTGTAACCCTAATTTGTGATGTAAAGGGTACAAGTCTGCCCCACCATATGTGAAAGATAATTAATATTTGTGTAATGAATAATTATATTTCTGAGTTATTAAGGTCGGCCCTATTGTGCCAATAGACACACCTTTTTCTATGTCAGTTGTTGTATAAATAGAGGTGAATCCCCATTGAGGATTACACACACTCTCACTTGTCATTTGGAAATTTCAGAACTACTTGTACAAATGAAGTGCGCACCTATCTTGGGCGCTAGTTTCAAGGTTGTAGAGCACCCTCTTGTGTGCATCTAGGGTTTATGGTTTGGGGGATCTTCTCTTGAGAATATAGAAAATGATTGTTGGGTTTTTCCCTTGTTTGAGAATGGTTTTCCCAGGATACTTCTTTTGTTCTTGTGCATGGTTATTCTTCTTGTGATCTTGGTTATTGTAGCACTTGTGTGGTGTTGATGCATTTGTTTATGGTTCAAGTAGATGCTAAATTGAAATAAAACTCATGCTTGAGCCTAAGCAATTGTAATGTTCCTGACTTGGCTAGTCTAGGAAATGTTGTTAATGTGTATGTAGGATCTATTGTTTACATCATATAAATGATCATACAAATAATAAATGCGACAAAGGACTGCAAAGTTTGTATTATGATATCTCTGCAGATTACAATAGGCCGAATGCGGATGAATAAAATAACAACACTCTGCTAGATCAGAAGACAAAAGTATCTTAGCCGGAATACAAATAAGCAACTAAAAGATAATACCCGGAATATGTGAGTGCTGCAGAATCAATGGGTGCGCTGGGAATATGGCAGCTCTGACGGTAACTGTTGGAAGTCTGGAAAGTTCGCCCTGCGATCTATACTTATCGGAATGGCCTGGAAACTGTCCCAAATGATGCGGTCTGCTCTAGTCCTCAGTACTGGTATCTGTCGGACCCCTCTGCTGATGAGTCTGGACCCTGGATGGATACTCTTGGGGGAATGCGCCCCTCTTCCTTTGGAAAAATGCATCCTAGTGATTCCACTGTCGGAATTGGACGAGATATGTCTCAAAACAACTGCCTTGGTCTACTGGGAAATGGGTCGGAAGGGTTTCCCTGAATCTAGTCTGATGCTCGCTCTGGAACCCCAAATGTGCCTGCCAAAAGTGCTGCACGTCCAAGTTTGGAAAATGCGTCCCAGTTGATTCCTTTGTCGGAATCTGATGAGGAACCAGTTTCAAGATGCGCCTTGCCCTCCTCTCAAATGGGTTGGAGGGAAATCTCGGAATTCCCCCTGGACGGGGTAAGTCGACCCAAAACCCTCTCAGAAGTTGCGCCCTCACTCTGGATGAATGCGCCCTTGCTGCTGAACACTATGTAACTGCTGTTGAAGAATGATGGAAGACCTGAATGATCTTCCCGGTGACTAGGGTGTCTCTCAACATCGAAATCAGCCCACTGGTGTCTTCCTCCTGGAATCCACTGAACTATCTCTCCTGAGATGCGCCTCTCTCCTCAATGACAAGTCATAATCTGCATAATAATGAATTAGGTCGCTGACCCTTCCTTTATAGCTTTTCAAAACCCTAAATCACTGCTGAAACCCTAATTCACTGTTAACTTCCAAAACCCTAAATCACCGTTGAAACCCTAATTCACTGTTGACTTCTATTTTTAGCTCATAATGACTTAAAAGCGCTTTTAACCCTTTTTAGCTCAATGTTACTTTTCGAATATAACACTTGTGACTGGAGTGACCTCTAGTAACCCTGTTTACCCCTTTTCTGGCCCTAGCTATAGTCTAACGGGGCGGTTTAGACCATTAAGCCTCCTCTCTGAAACTCCTATTTGGAAAGGGACATTATAGTCCTCCCTTCCCGAAATTGCTTGTCCTCAAGCAATACCAGTCCAGGGTGCTGCAACACCTGCTCGCTCTGCCAAGTACCGTCCTCTACTGGAAGCCCTCTCCATCTGATCAAACGCTCTCTGATGACCCTGCTCCTCTGTTTCCGCTCCCGGAACTCCAACACCTCCTCTGAAACCAGCTCCAACTCTCCCTCCTCATCCAATGGGGGAAGCTCCTCTAATGTGCTAATGAATTGTCCCACTGCCTTTTTGAGGCAAGATACGTGGAACACGTTATGAATCTTTCTCCCCTTTGGAAGCTCTAACTCATAAGCAACCTCGCCTACTCGGCGCATGATCCTGTAAGGGCCATAAAATCTGGGCTTGAGCTTCTTGGCCCCACTCTTCTTCAGAGATGACTGTCTATAAGGTTGGAGTCTCAAGAAAACCAAATCCCCAACCTCAAAGCTGCGCTCTATCCTGTGCCTGTCCGCACTCATCTTCTGTCGGTTCTGTGCCGTCTGCAGGTTCTCTTTCAGCAACTTGAGAATCTTCTGACTCTCTATGATCCAATCCTTGGCCTTGGGAGCTCTGCTCTCCCCGAAAACAGGTCCCATCCAAAATTCAACAGACTTAATAGTTTTCAGGATTTCAAGATTGGCAAGATTGCAATGTTTCCACTGGATTCTATTAGGTATGAGGGTATGGAACTGACATTTAGTCAAGAGAACCAAGCCCTTTATGTACCTCGATGTTGGTGGCATTGATTGTTGAACTCTTTTGTCACGACCCCAGTAAAAATGTACCCTTCACCCAAAGTATAAACTCTTCTATTGAACTCTTCTCTTTGTCGTCGTGTCAGGTGACTTAGTAGTGTATGTGCACACCAACCTCCATCTTATATACAGGCAGAGAGAAGAGTGGTTGAAGGGAAATACAAAGATGGGGGATGTGTTTTATGATGATATGGGTTTGAACAACAGTGTTGAGTTGGCATTAGCCAACTTGGATCTTAATGAACTATTGCTAGAGCCGGTCACTTTTGATGATGGTGATCCTCTTGAGGGGTCATCCTCCAGAGTCCACATCAACAAATTCACAGATTGCATTGGATATAGGGGAGGAGGAGGAGGATGGAGGAGAGAGTAGTGGTAGTGATGCCAATCTTGATGATTATGACATGGAAGACTACAGACAGTCACGACTCATGAGCTATGAGATTCTTCCATCTACGGTTCTAGTATCTACCCTATGGCTATTTTGTATTTGTCATTAGCATTCCCACCTATAGTATCAGTGACTCTAACTTAGTATGTTATTTGATGTTGTAGAGGCCATTTAGAGCCTCCTTGATTATGTATTTATGTTCCGATCTCTCGATATGTATTGCACTTGGTGTCGTTTTGATATATTCATGAGCAAACTTTGGATATGTTGTCTCTAATTGTCTCTAATGCTTTGGAAACATGATTTAAAATCTTAAAAATATATCCTTTTTCGTTAAAATTCAAATATTTTATGTATTTTTTAAAAAACTGGTTCATTGAAACCGATTCGACCAGTTCATTACTGGTTTCGGTTCCGGTTCAGGTTGGACCCTCGACTAGTTCCGGTGCCTGTTTCGATTTTTAAAACTATGGTAGCCGCAGGTGGCAGTTTCAGTAGCTACAAGTATCGGCGGTTCTGTAGCTACATGTGGCAGTTCCTGTCACCTGTAGCTGCAGGTGGTTCTTTTGCTGAGGTTGGTTTGTTGAATTTATGGTTTTCATTGGACAAGTTTGTCCTTAGAATTTTGGTAAATTTGTGTCAGCTATGCAAGTTGGTTTTTCCCTCAGAATTTTTGAATTTGACATATTTACAGAACATAAAATTTTGTGTCTCAAGTGCATGGATGATTTATCTCAGATCTTGTTGTTTCGGCTGCTGTAATTTTCTGTCATAATTTTAGTGTAAAATTGTTCAGTGATAATAGCTAGGGTTTACTGTTTGATCACTAGGAAGTAATTTTCAAATCTGAAATGAGTATTGCATGTGAAAATTGACACCTTAACCCTGCTAGAGGTGAAACTCATGATCGTGGACCAAATCCATGAGACTTCTAACATTTCATAGAGTTGATCAAAGCATAGGGGGCACAAAGATGATTTTGAACTTGTGGTTAAAGGATGGATTTGATTGGGATCGCGGACATAATTGTGCCATTGAGATCATGGTTGAGAACTAAAACCATAGAGTCTGTTTAAGAGAATACATGGCAAGAGTTGAATGGCCATGAGCACCGATAGGAATTCCATGTGTACTAGGCTCTAGCAGAGTTGTGACGAGTTGGAGATGATGACCTGTGCCCATGAAGATAGGTGGAAACATGGTATTAGGTGCGAAGTGGTTCAAGTGGCGGGGAGAATGTGAGGAGGGGGCATAGAGGAGTGTTAGATGTCCTCGTGCATGTTGTCAGATCAACTCTTGATCAACTATCTACACATTCCTTTGTGATTTGGGGTTGTCTAGCCATGTGGATGCATAGACCATCTGATCTAGATTAGATTGGAAGGTTCACATCCACGCGGGGTCATGACGCCTTTGTCGTGGGTTCGTACCTCTTCCAGCCCATGCTAGTAAGAACATGATAGGTGTCTTGGATAGTGGGATCCAAGACCTAGGGGACTTGCAACACCGAGTTGACCATGTCAAGATCTACCCCATAGGTTCTTGGATTGATGGTATTCACCGGGGAATGGAGCATGAGTCATGGAGGATGCATGGCCTCTGAACCCATGTTAGCAAAACTGGCTTGTACACAACAAACCCCTTGACCTTGGAACCTTGGTTATTAGTGTCCATGTCAATAAATGCTCCGACTACCATTCAAGGACACTGTACTAATACATTGACTCCACTTGGATCTTCGTAGTTATAGCCTCATGTAATTGATCCTTGGCCCAATTGTAAGCCTTTTAGAGGAAGAGAATTGAATTGATGGGCAAAGGAATGAAGGACAATTGAATAAAGGGAGATAAATATAGAAACAATGAGGAGAAAGGGGGTTCTTTTTTGGTTCATTAAGGAAGCGGGAGGACTATTCTAAGGCCAAGAAGACGAAAGGGAGAGAGTACTTCTCCTTGTTGGAATGAAAACTGTCTCAGGGCCCGAACTATGTGCACAAAATCTTATTAGGAGAGTGCGACATCTAGTGCCCATTCATATAGTTTGCAAAACAATGAGTAAAACATACGAAGTCTTAACAAAGAGTGTATTTCTCCTATTGTATTTCAGTGGAATAAATCCTAAATAATAAAAGAGCTGAGCAAGCCATTTCGAGATGGGGTTTTCCCACTCTAGGTTCTCTCGGGAAATCTCTGTGTTTCACTATGTGTGATTATATTTCTTGCACCAAGTACTTTTCACTTTGAATTCATAGTCACTATAATTTCATAGTGGAAATAAACACAAAAGAACAATTTTGTGGTTATAAATTGATTTACGATTTGTGTTGGTGAATCGCGTTGGTACATAATAGGCTATGCTACAACAAAATCTAGCACCCTCGCATGATGTAAAGTCCCAAGCATCAAGGGGCTAGTTTTGTGCAAATTAGGAAGGCTACCCACTATCACCACAATAGCTTTTCCTCTCACTTTTGGTTGGCTCTTCTTCAACTCAAGGGGGGCTTCACTAAAGATAGGACTGCTAAGGCTATAGAGTGGAGGCACATGGTGATATATTAAAGAGTTAGTCTAAGCAAAACAAGTTGTAGTAGTATAAGTGGAAGAATGAATGTTGTGAGAATGAAAGACGAAGGAAAACCCTAAGACGAAGTGCCTAATCACACCTTCGGAAAAGGGAGTCAAAGAAGCATAGATCAAAGAGGGCGAGTGCATGAAAATGTAAGGCCATAAGGGCTGCTATGAATGCCACAAATAAGACCGAGCTTGCTGATTTTTATAGCAGAAAATTACCATGGAAGGCTAGGGGTGCCATACTTAAGCATTGTCATATAAATGTGGTTATGTTAATCTAGCAAAAAATGGGTTTATTATATTAAAGGTTAACACAACCACAATAGCAATAAGAGGGATAACATCCTCACATTACTCTATCCAAATGAAGCATGGTTCATTACAAGGCATTCATAACATGCTACAAGGATCTCCTAATACAAAAATCAGCATGTGAAAAATGAGTGCACAATGAAAGCCTCCCTCAAAATGAAAAGATACATCCAATCCTCCATAAGGCTCCAAGCATGTGATGTACAAATGAAGTCCAAGGGGAGAGCTCCCCAATCCCCAAAGTCCCAACCAACATTATAATGGAGAGAGACCTCCTCTTTATAGAGTGAGTCTCTTCTCTCATACAATAAAGTATTTTTTGCTAACTAACTCCATTACAAGTCAAAGAAATACTATAAAATTGGTGTAGTTAGATCCTTCTGAAGAATTTTGAGGTTCCCAAGGCTGCCCAACAGGTCTCTCTTTGACCTCTTGTTGGGCACAGTTTTCAAGGTAAGAACAGGTTGGTTTTCTTGCTGTTTTAGGACAGCCACGAATTCTGATATTTCTGCCCACTGAATCTGCCCTTAAGCTTTTGATTTAATGCTCTTTTAATGCCTCTTGTTGAAGGGTTTAATAAGGATAGTTTTGATGTCCACTGTTAGCCTTTCAACATGCATTAAAACATAAAATACTCCTCTAGGATCTTTACACCTAAATGCCGATAAAGAAATAAGCAAACCAACAGATTTTTACACATGAATTTTTGGTCAGCATGACCTTGGAAAAACCCCCATGAGGAAAACCAGTAGAAGAGAAATTTAATTATGGAGATCTCAAGCAAATATAGCAACAAGGAAAATATACAAAGGAACCTGATACAAAAGCTAGCTGCTCTCAAGCTTAGCTCCACTGGTGCCTTGGGATATGCATCCTCTTTGGGATTTGTGCCCCTCTTGGATGAATGCGCCCCTTGCCTTGCCTTTGCCTACTTTCTTGCTAGCTTCTCACTTTGGCTTGTGCACCCATTACATAAGTGTGCCCCTCTTGCCTTGGCTTGTGTGCCCCTTCTACAAGTGCGCCTTCTCACCTTGCTTCGTGCGCACCTTCTCCAAGTGCACCCGCTCACCATGCTTGGTGCACACTTCTCACAAGTTCGTTTCTCTTCACAAGTAAGTGTGCCCCTCTCTCAATGGTGCGCCCACAAGCTAGCTTGCACTCTCTCCTCTCAAGATGCGCTTTCAAGCTCCAAAAACCTTCTCCTCTCCTCTTTGCCTTCACTCAACTCTCTCAAGTGAACAATGAATGCCTTTTGCCTCATTTCCTCTCCGTTAGCCTCATTCTTAGGCTAACCTAGGAAACCAATGGCCAAGATTAGATCTAGGCCAACCAAGATGAAGGGTTGACATTGAATCTCATATTTATCTTAAGTTTTTAAGTTACTTTATGTTACTAAAGTCACTTTGTGACTTAAGTGAATAAAGTCACTTTGACTTTAGAACATAAAGTAAAGTGGTGAGGATCAAACATTTCCCCCTTAGAGTTAGACACTCAATAACTCAAGGGGACCACTTTCCAAGGTACCCAAATCTCAACACCTTCTTCAATCCATGGTTGACCATGTCACAAGATGTGGGTACAAACCGCTCAAGGAGAATTTGCGCTCCTCCAATAATAGGAAAAAGATTACACCAAGAGTCTCCAAGAGAGGGCGTAGAACAAAAGTAGGCATGATAATTGGGTCAACATGCAAAAGGTCTGCATAAAATTCGTTGTCCAAGAATGGATGCATGCAAATATAATAAGTAATGTTCAACCTAGGAGGATGTGCTCAAGAGTCTACCTAGAACAACTCACAAAGCGTGCCTTCAAGGTGCATGAGGGATAAAACAATAAAAATAATCCTCCTAGGAGAATGCTCCATAACCAACCTCCAAAAATAACAAGTGGTCCACAAAATGCATGTAACCAATCCACGTGTGAATCCCAAGGCAATCAACTCCATGGATGAATGTGCAAAGTGCCAGCTAGATGTAGCTCTCCACATGAAAGGAAGTGGCCAAACCCCAAAATAGCAAGTGGACCATCTCCATAAACAAATCCAAGGAGATAAGGGTGAATTAGGGTTTTGACTATGCCAAAGCTCCATGAAATAATAAAATATACATCTCCAAAATAACAAAGAGTGTCTCCACAAGTGCACCCTCCAAGGATATACCCAAATATAGAAAGAAGACCAAGTAAATGCATGCAATGTGCCACGTGTATCCCTCCAAGTATGCCACACACCTCCCAATAAAAACCCTACATAACCACCTCAAATAGAATAGTATATATGCCAAGTCAAAGAAATGAGGGCACTCTCCAATGAAGGTCAAAAGATGACAAGTGTAGCTGAAATATCCATGCAATAAAGATGAGAGAGCACCTAGGAGAGGTGTGCCCTAGAAAAATGTAACTACCTAAACCACCCAGCAAATAATAAAATATCTTCTTTTGGAGTGTGCCCGAGAAAGAGGTGCCAAAAGTGGTTAGTCCTCATCAATATCCATGCCAAAACCATGTGTTGTGTCTGTGATGTCCCGTTCCCAAGAGTAGGCCAGCAGGGAGTGACTTAGTAGTCTATATGTTCCCGTAGACTATAGTCAGGCACAAAAAGGGAACAAGATGGAGAAATAAAGAGGAATTGATGGCTAAACGATGAATTACGCCAAAATACTTAGGAAAAAGTCACTTAAGCCTAAGTCAATGAAGAATTATAATGAAAAGGTATTAAAGGGGGACTTAATTAACAAATAAATCACTTTAGGAGGAAAAGCGCCTAGCTTAAGTGAGGTCAATGGTGAATTAGATTGGGAAAGGTATAAAGGGAGGAATTTGACCTAATTCCTCATTATGCATTGTTATGATTTGATGTTGAAAGTTCCTAGAGGAGGAGGAGAGCCGACCTTACTGTTTTGTGGATTTCTGGAGGAAACCACCACCATTGATCGGTTTCGGTGTTGAGAGACACACCCTAGCCCATCGGAGATACCATCCAGGTATTTCACCGTACTACTCAAGAGTATCCATTGCAGAGTGCGCATCTCAGCCAGTGATGGCGCAAGCTAGTTTGAGGGTTTGGAGAGCTGCACGAGACCCGTATCCAGATTGTAGTTTCCTTCCAACCCATTTGAGATCCAGCCAGGGCGCTTCTATTGAGCCATCTATCATCAGATTCTGACGGTGGAATCTTGCAGATCGACTCATTCAGCCATTTAGGGCGCAGCTCTTCCGGACAGACATTTGGTGTTGCATGTAGAGTTTCAGAGCAGATCCAGACAGATCCTTCCGACCCATTTCCTTATTTGGCGAGACGATCGTTTTGAGCCATATAGCAGCAGATTCCGTTGGTGGAATCCTTTTGGGCGCATCCAGCGCTCCAGGAGGTGCGCAAACCCCCCAGGGGTCCAGATCTAGTGCCTTAGAGACCGGATCCGAGCTCCGATACTCATCCATTTCAGTCTAGAGACCAGGGCGCTTCTATTGGAGCAGTTTCCGGCGCATTCCGACGGTCCATTCTTCCGGACGAGTTTTCCAGCTGGTAGCGGTTACCGTATTTCTCCGGAATCCCGTATTTTTGCCGATCTATCTGTGCATGCATCAGATCCGCTATCATCTTTTGATCACGGGTATTTTTATGTTATTTGATTGTATTCCAGTACTGATCCATGAGATCTGACCGACGTTTATATTCTATATTTCCAGTAGGCTATTGTATTTCCATGACCGAACTCTTATTATACATGATATTGGGCAGTTGATGTTCTCTACTTTTGCATGCATCCTTTATATGTTGTTTAAACCTTAAACATGCAACATGCACATGTAATAACCAACATGCACATGCAATAACCCACATGCACCTGCAATAACCATT
>ML813975.1:34225-46300 GCA_009831015.1 Picea engelmannii | reverse complement strand
GATGAACAGGTTGCTGACGTGTTGACCAAACCTCTATCTCGTGTAAAGTTTGAACACTTTCGAGATAAGCTTGGTATAGTCCGAAAGGACCCTCCCTGAAAGGGGGAGTATATATATTCCTTGCTTCTGACCTCGTTGTTAGATGTAAATCAAGATGAGTCGTTGCTTTTGACCTCGCTGTTAGACATAAAGCATGACGTTGTGTGTTCCTTGCTTCTGACCTCGCTGTTAGACGTAAAGCAAGATGAGTCATTGCTTCTGACCTCGCTGTTAGATGTAAAGCATGACGCTGTGTGTTCCTTGCTTCTGACCTCGCTGTTAGATGTAAAGCAAGATGAGTCATTGCTTCTGACCTCGCTGTTAGACGTAAAGCATGATGCTGTGTGTTCCTTGCTTCTGACCTCGCTGTTAGACGTAAAGCGAGATGAGTCATTGCTTCTGACCTCGCTGTTAGACGTAAAGCATGACGCTGTGTGTTCCTTGCTTCTGACCTCGCTCTTAGACGTAAAGCAAGATGAGTGATTGCTTCTGACCTCGCTGTTAGACGTAAAGCATGACGTTGTGTGATTCCTTGCTTTTGACCTAGTTGTTAGACGTAAAGCAAGATGATTCCTTGCTTCTGACCTCGTTGTTAGACCTAAAGCAAGATGATGATGATTCCTCGCTTCTGACCTCGTTGTTAGACATAAAGCAAGATGATGTGTGATTCCTTGCTTCTGACCTAATTGTTAGACGTAAAGCAAGATGATTCCTCGCTTCTGACATCTTTGTTAGACGTAAAGCGAGATGTTGATATGTTCCTTGCTTCTGACCTAGTTGTTAGACGTAAAGCAAGATGTGACTGACATTGAGCTACCAACTTATCAGCTGTGACATTGAGCCAGTGTAGTGCTGTGATGAGGTATCATTTTTATTGATACATATTGATGCAGATGATGATATCATTCTTTCGAGAATGATGATGCTGCCGATGAAGAAAACTTCCGATGACTCGTAAATTTGCCAGCCAATGTTCCAAGATGATATTGACGATACTGTCCTCCTGATGCCACTGATGATGCGGACCTCTCTCGCCCGATGTTGTTGAAGAATACCCTTTTTGTTAAGGGGGAGTGTTGAAATAATATAACTGCAAAGAGTATTCTTATTCTTATTGATATATTATTTATAGGATTAATCCCCATTGTGGATTAATCATGTCAGTAATTGTATTAGGACCAAATCCCCTTTTGTGGATTGGTCAACAGACAATTATAATAGGCAGAATAAGAAGTCGGCCCCAACAATTAATGAGAAGACCCAAAAATATAATAAAGGTGGGTTTACCCACCCAGATTAAGAAGTCGGCCCTGCCAGTGAAGAGACACTTCACACATGCCAGAACTTGTATAAATAAAGGAGGCTAGCGCCTCATTTGAACACAACTCACTTGCTCAGTTTGAGAGACAAGTTCTGATCTGTTATCGACAAAGGAGAGAGAGAGAAGAGTGGCGCATCTTTTGGAGAGGACTATCTGTATTGGTTTGAGTTATCTCTTGAACATTGTATAAGGTTTTTATGATAAGGAAGTTTTTGCTGGGTTTTCTTCCCCTAGAGGTTTTCCCAGGATAAATGCTGTGTCTCTTGTGAATGTGTATTTCTCAGTGATCTTGTTCTTATGATGCTCTTATGTATTGAAATGGAAAGAACTATAATAATGACATAAACATTAACATACCTGAGCGCTTCCTCCCTTAAAAAATCGCTCTCTGAAAACCGTACACGTGAGCCAATATTGGACAATTTTTTTTGGTTTTGGGAGTGAGTGAGAACCAAGGCAATGTTCCATAAGATATGAAAAGGTATTGCTAGAATTTTCTAAGGGATTAAAACACTTACTCACTCCATTTTTCTCTCATTCTATTTCTCATTTCACTCATCTTTGCTAGGAGGGTTTTGGGAAGGTTCTTGCTATTCCTTGAGGGTATTGAAGGAGATTGAAGAGCTTGGAAGGGATCGGAGAGCTTGGAAGGAATATTGAAGGCTGCCATAGGGAGATTGGAGAGCTTGGAAGAGAGATTGGAGAGCTTGGAAGGGAGATTGAAGGTTGCCATTTTTGAGAGCTTGGAAGGAGGATTGAAGGCTACCATAGTCATATTCAATCACCATTGGAGAGCTAAAGAGGTAGGCTCTTAAGCTCATTCTTGTTTCTTGTTTTAAAAAAAAAATAATCCATGTGTTGTAAACTAGTATATTATACTATGTTGAATATTTGAATGTTTTCTTCTCTTACTCTTTCCCATTTCTCCTCCATCATTCTATTGCAGGTAGCAAGCTATTATCAAGGTTCAATAATCATGATGATGATGTCAATGTGGTTTGTCATTTTGGTTCCATTTTTTATTTTGATGGTGGTGGTGGGAAGTTGACATTGAAATACCCGTGATAGTGATGAAGAAACAGAAGTGGACAACACATACCAAGGAGAGGAGGAAGGAATGGAAGGGAATGAAGACAATGAAAATGATAGTGATGATCATGATCCCCAAAAATCCAAAGAGAAGTTCACACCTATGTGGAAGTATGTCACAAGACTTGTGGGAGGGAAAGGGGGTCGAACCACAAAATTTATATGCCACCATTGTCATACAGAATACGTAGGTTCCTATACCCGTTTGAGAAAGCATCTATGTGGGACTATTTACTGGGATGAAGGTAAGAGTATATGAGTCAAAACCTGTGTGAGTGTGCCACCCGAAGTCAGACTCAAATATCAAAGGGAAGAGGAGGTAGCACGAAACAAATCCAAAAGACCAAACGTTGAACATGAGAGTGCACAAAGAATGTTTGTTGGTCTATCCGCATCCCCCCATGCTAGTGCATTCTCGCCTTATTCTTAAGGGCATAGAACACTATCAAATTTCCTTGACCAAGGTTGTAGAGATGATGTGGATGCAAATTTTTTTAGGTTTCTCTATGCATGTGGTATACCATTTAATGTTCTTCGCTCACCATATTGGCATGAAATGGTACAAACGATCAATGGTGCCCCTAAAGGATACAGGAGCCCCGGGTATGACAAAGCTAGAACCTTGGGACTTGACAAGCAAAGGGCCAAAATCCAAGGTGCTCTAGGAAAATTTACAAATGATTGGAACCGACATGGGGTATTAATTGTATCTGATGGTTGACAAATATGAAAGGCAATCCATTGATAAATATTCTTGGTGTGTCTGCTAGTGGTGCGGTCTTCCTTTCAGCCCATGACTACTTAGATCGCTACAAGACAGGTATTAATATTGCAGATGCCTTGATTAAAACCATTCAAGAGATTAGGCCCTACAATGTCATTGAAGTCATCACTGATAATGCTGCTAATTGTAAGGCAGTAGGAGCAATCATTGAGGATAAGTACCCCAACATATTTTGGTTAGGGTGTTTGGTTCACACAATGAACCTTTTGATGCATGATATCATTAAAATGAAGGACCATGATTATAGATTGATTGGTGCTTTGTACAAGAGAGGGAAGAAGATGATAAGATTTATTAACAATCATGGCATGGCCCCCTTCATTTTTCACAATCACTCCAAGTTGGAGTTAGTAAAGATTTCAAAGATCGGATTTGCTAGCTATTATCTCACTTTCAGGCGCATGTTGAAGGTAAGAGAGGCATTGGCCAGTATGGCCTCGAGTGATTCATGGCAGGATCTAAAAGACATGGCTACATCCGCATCGGAGGGAAATGACTTTCAGGAGGTGGAGGACACAGTTCTTGGTCATTTTTGGCAACAGGTTCGGTATATTCTCCAGTTCACCAAACCCATTTACAGTATGATTCGATTTGCAGATATAGATCAGCCGGTGATTGGAGAGGTGTATGAGCAGATGGACAACTTGCTAGGCCAAATCAAAGACATTGTTCAACTGAGGGATGCGATCTTGTATGATCATATCCATAAACATGTGGTCAAAAGGTTGGATAATTTAAATGTTCCACTCCATGCCCTAGCATATGTCCTTACCCCAAAATATTATTCTTGATCTTGGTTGGCCCAACTAGCACCTGGGGGTGGGGTTAGGAGAAAATCACACATGGATCGAGAGATGCAAAATGGATATATGCTTGCATTGGACAAGTTGCTACCCGATGAAGAGGAGTGTGCTCAAGTACGAAGTGAATTGAGCAAGTACATCAGTGAACATGGAGTCTTTGGTAACTTGCATGCAACCAAAGCTTGAGAGAGGTTGGGTTCTATCGAATGGTGGAACGTGTATGGCTCCTCTACTACACATTTGCATAAATTGGCGGTGAAGGTGCTTTCTCAGGTGGTTAACACCTCTTCTCCAGAGAGGTGTTGGAGCACCTATAGCTTAATCCACAATGTAAAGAGAAACAACTTGAATGTAGACCAGGCAAAAAGCTTGGTTTATGTGCATTACAACTTGAGTTTGTTGTCCCATTATTGTGATGCAGAGGGGAATTCTTTTTCTTAAAGAGATTCGACTTGGGACAACAATCCAGAGGAGACTAATTTGGAGGATGGAGCCATGGTTTTAGAGTGCTTGGAAGCAGAACATTTGGGTGATCATGATGGTGATCATATTCTTGGAAGAGACATGCCACCCCCGTCCACTAGCAACATTCCAAATGCATCAATTTTTCCTTTATCTTCACAGCATCCATTGTCACGTGGGGGCTATTCGGATGTTGGTCGTGTTCCACGAACACTTCCACCTACTCCTACTCCTCTTCTTCAAGCTCAAAGAGCACGGGAAAATAAACTAGAAGTTTCTCGTGGCAAGAGGAAAACTTAGAGCATAGTACTTAGAACTTGCTAATATATACTAGATCTCTTTTTCTGCTTCCTGTTTAGAAGTAGTATCTTGACTCTTTATTATGGCTTATTCTGTAAACAATGAAGACATTATATGACAGTTTACCTTTGAAGTTTGAAGTTTGAAATTTGAACTATTGACTGAATCTTACAACTCTTTGGTAATGAATATGATGTTCTAGAGTCTATTTCATTTTTGTGGTTGATGTTGTCTGTTACAATCTATTGATGACAAATGTTTATGATTGATGTTATATGTGTACTAAGTGGTTGATGCTTTATTGATCATCACTAGTCCAATAGTTAAATGATCTTATATCTATGTTTTCATGTTTCTTGCAATTGATTCGACATTCTGTATGTTTTTTTATATATATGCATCAATATATATATTTTTAAATTTTATGTATTATATAAAAAATGCTCCCGCTCCCAGATCTTTTTGAAAATTGCCCTTCCCGCTCCTGCTCCCAATAGCCTTGCTCCAAGATACCAGCAAATATGCAACAAGGCAAGCACATGTGGGAAGATCACCAAGTCAGCAAGCACAATCATCCAACCAAGGAGAAGTGAGACTTCCCCCAACCAAAGGCCTCCACCAAATGATCCAATGCCATGAAGAGAAGGGGCTGTATGAAGATGAATCCCCCCAAGTCGGTCTAATGCTCAAAGATGCCAGCTGCAAATCTCAATCAATATGATGGAAATCACAATGTGGAACTTCATACAATATGATGTGTAACAGGCTGATCGTTTATGGATCAAGAGGGAGTATGGGAGCATATTAATCATTCTTATTTTTCCATGTTTGTAATTTGTAGGCACTGAGTAATGCATGTCAAGTTCAATTGTATGTATGATGTACACGTGCACACATTTGGTGATAAGGCATAGAAGCTGCTAGCAGGAGGTCCCATGTTTAAAGATTAATTCTTGACTGTCTTGATAGCCAGAGTAGTTAATATAGACTACTAATGTTGTTGAAATTTATGATGACAAATTATAGAATATCCCAGCTGACAGATCAGTCTATATTAAAAGGAATAAAGTATAATGCCTGTGTTGCTCATATTAGTGATGAAGCTAACATTAGAGAAAGTATAGTTATGTTGGTCAGCCTTGAATTTCAGATAGCTGAAGTGTGAATTTTGTTTTCAAGATTCGTGAAGGAGAATAAAATATTAGACATAAATTCATAAAAACTGGAACATCTTAGTATTGGATGAAATGTTCTAGAATCACATATGACTAGACTACTGTCAAATGTAAAATATATAGCACTCAGCTTATTGATCCTTCTATATGTTAGGGGTCAAATTATGACCATGAATGAAGTTAATGAGGAGGTGGCTCAAGGTGCAATTATGGTGGTATTAGCTGATTGAAAATTAGGTCAATGATCAGATATGAGAATACTTTTCAGTTCAGTCTTACTGCTAGAGTTAACCTAGTTTTCATTTGACAGTCATAAATAGCTTTAGATTCCAGAAGATGCAACCCCTTAACACCATGCATCTTACAATGTATGCTCCACCAATAGAAGTGTGAGAACCAAGGGAAAGTCTTATATGCATAGAATGAAGAGAGATCGTGTAGGTGGTCTGTCTTGTACTCGGCCAGAGCTGCCACCTATGTCTCTTTTCTATTGCTGTATTGAAGATTAGACTGCATGTTCTTTTCTATAACATCATGTTCCACTTTGACCTTATACCAGAATAGCCTGATCACAGAAAAATGTCTTCATGTTCTATATTTGTCAATTTGCTAACTTGTGTAGCTTACATAAACATAGGTTTAGCATGGATGTGAAACATGCTTTCATGAACAGTCTGCAAAGATTGGGTAGTTGTTGACAGATGACTAGTCTACTGAATGCTATTCAGTTCTATATTGTAATATTTTGGTATTGTGTATATCTTAATTTGAAGTAAAATCATTGCTTAAGGGGAAGTTATCAAGGAGAGATAGTTGGGTAGTTTATAATGTTCAACTAACTGCTTATCCTATCAAATATAGTTAGTATTAGGTTATCAGCTTCAAGTATGTTGTGTAATTTGGTGCTTGACAGCCACTAACGGAGTATGCCAATCCTTATCTACAGGTGCTCAAGATCTATAAAATGCTTGTAATGATCTCACACCTAAGTGAAGACTTGTGGAACTAGAAGGTTGGCCATTGTCACCTCACCAACTCTCTTCTGCACTTTAGACAAAGGATGGACCTAAGTCAAGGGGGGAATTCGCTAATGAAATTAAAAGGAAAAAAGGTAGGCTTGGAGATGATGTATGAAAAGGGAAATCCAGTGCCTTATTGATTGGGCTATGGAGGTCATGAATGCAATCTAAAAGGGCGGTTCTAAAATGGTTTAGGGGACAGCAAGCAATCAATTGATTTGCAAAACATTAACCCCCAACTTCGTGTGAAAAATCTCAAGCCCTAGGTGTCTATAGTCCTTATAATCTCAACCAAACAGGTAGATTGCTAAATTTAATTCTTGAAATAATTTTCAGACCATAGCATTAATCACACAATAGTTGGAAATCAAATAGCAGAAGCATAGAAATTAATTTCACACAACATAGGTAATTAGTCCTTCAATAACTGCTTTGCATTCCTTCGAAACACTTACAAGGAAACAACTTCAAACCTCCACAAGCTGCCCAAAAAACAGTGCTGCACGGATACCAAAAACACCCCAAACTGAGCGGAACAACTTGTTGGGAGAGTACGCCTGCTGTACAGCCTGTCTGTATAAACTATATAGGCATCGGTATGGCTATGTCCGTACGACTGTACAAAACTGTTCCGTATGTTGTACGAGATTGCTGCACGGGACTCGTGTTGTCAGAAACATCTCTTTCTTGGCTGCCTGCTCTTTCTCCCTCTCTGTCACTTAACCTGCTCAACTGTGTTCAAGTGTATATGAACTCTCTATCCTGACCTATCTTTATAGTTTTAGCTAAGACCAAAACCCCAATCTATTTATGAGATTACTCCTAGTCTAAGTCATGCATACATGAAATACACTTTTTAGACTCAATTGCTAAAAATAAGACTTTCCCTTTTTATCTAAAGTGAATTACAAAATAGAATTTACTTTTCAAAAATATAATTACTTTTCGAAAATAGAAATACTTTTAGGAAATATCTCGAACTACTTCTCGCACATTCACACGGAATCCATGCAGAAGTTCCCATTCAAGCTATAATTTTCAACACTTCACAAACAAACTGTTACAAGGAAAGAAGTGAAGGGACTGACAATAGGAGTTCCACAACCAAACTAAACATAGGAGTAGTTAAGCTTTAGTCACAAAGGACGTTAGGGCTTTAAACACCTTTTCTCTAAGGCAAGGTTCAAACTTTGACTCACAATAGGAGATCTAAGGCTCTAGCTCCTCTTTTTAGAAACAAGGTCCTCCTAGATTGAGCTTTGGCAATCTAACCTGTAAACAACATCTACCAAAGGTGCGCTTGGAACATTTTCCACACGAAAATAAATTGTACATAAATGAAATCATAACTTAGACAAAAGTTACCTTCATTCCAATGCTTGGAGCTAGCTTGCTCACAAGTTCTTCCATTAATCACTAAGTTCCAATCCAAGTTGCAAATGGAGAGAGCAAACCGTTATATATGTTTAAGCTCTAACTCCTCATACAAATAAAATATGAATTATTTTCCTAGTTCCACTAATCTCTCCTAGGAATAATCATAAAATAGTCTTCTCTAACAAACCTCTTACTAAAAGTAGAAAGAGTTTGTTGAGATTCGGAATCTCCTCTAGGAGGTTACAATATTGAATAACATAATCTTGGAAACAATCCTCAATAAATCTCATATCTATTTAATTCCAAGAGCTAAGTCAACAATGAATAAAAAAAGAGTTAGTTACAACAACATTCCCAAAATAGAGCTAAGATGCTCACAACCTCCTTGTCGTGGTCAATTGACCTTGTTTACCAAGTGCCAACAAACCAACTTCTAAGTGATCGATCCAAAAAATTTGTAACAAGACCATGAATATTTGGATGATGGCCATAATAATTCACTACATCCAATGAAAGGGACGACTCCATGCTACACATGAACCAAGGAAGCCAAACAATAGCTTGACTAGTCTGCGGCTTCCATAAATGTCCCCCCGTCCATGCGCTGCATAGCTCCATCAAACGTTTAAGGTTCCACGTCCAAGGTTCTTCATACACATCCTATCGAAAACATCAATCCAACAATCTTTAATGGCAACTCCATCCATGTATGCATTAGAATGCGCACAATGTGATATGCTGATTGACCCTTTACTTTAATTGCGATGAAGACAATGGAGAAATATAATATGGTGACCAATGGAAGTAGAGGACGATGGCAGCAAAAGGTGGGTTAGTTCCATACATCAAACCTTAACATACACTTTCTTGGTCAACAGTTCACATATTAAAGTTGAGGGGGCTCCATGTCAAAGTTTGTGTGGACCAAAAATATGAAGTATGGTGGTTCATAAGCAAGATTGGATCCATGTATGGCATCCCCTTTCCATGTCAGATGAGATCTATCCTCTTTATCAAGTTTCCCCCATCATGAAAGCAGTGTATGAGTAAGAAAAGGGGGAAGCCCCATGACGTCACCTCCATGGCTTTGTTTAACCCAGTGTTACCGAAAGCTCCCCCCCCCCGCTTTGAAGCCCTGAAGCTCGATCCAAGCAGGTGCGTCCAGTAAGCTCGGGTTGAAGCGCGCTTCAAAATTTAGGAAGCGCACTTCGGGGCTCTTGAGCACGCTCCTTGCCATTTCTGAAGCGTCCCCCTCTGAAGTGCGCTTCAGAAATTTGGAAGCGCGCTTCAGAGGGTGCTTAACGCATGCTTCCGAGGAAAGCCCGCACGCTTCTGAGGGGACCCGCATCTTCAAGCAAAAAACTCAATTTTTTTTTAATTTTTTGAGTTAGGGTGGGGCCTAGCTTAGGCTTAGGGTTGAGGGAAAAGAAGGAGGAGAATAAAGGAGCTCTTTCCCCTCTATTCTCCTCATTCTTTCATCTTGAGCTTGGAGGAGAGCTTGAGAGTGCAGATTTGTGAGAACTTGGAGGAGAAAGCAAAGGAGAGCTTGGAAGAGTGAGCAAAGAGGAGCTTGGAGGAGAGAACAAAGGCAACCATCTTCCAAAGGTTTCAAGTTTCAAGAGCTAAAGAAGTAAGCCCAAACCCCAACTCCCTCATTTCCTTGGGTTAACTTTATTAATGTTTTTTTCCTCCTCTCCTACTCTTTCCCATTCCTTCTTCTCTCTCATTTTATTGCAGGTTGTTCATCTAAAACTTGAAGAAAATGGTTTTCTTTTGGTTTATCGTTCCTATTTTGGTGGGGAGAAGGAATCGAAGGGAAGAAGATGATAGTGGTGATTCTCATGATGACCTACAATATGAAGTTGGTGAAGGGTTTGAAGAGGAAGAGGGAAATGAAGAAGGAAATGTAGGACACAAAGATTTAATGAGACCCTTGTGGCAATTTGTAACAAAAGTTGAGGGGAAAGGTGGTGGAAGCATTAAATTTGTATGTCCTCATGACTGTCATGATGGAAAACCTTATACCGGTTCATATACCCGTCTAAGGAGGCATCTTTATGGTGTAATGGAGAGTGGTGACAACAAGGGGTCCACTGAGATCACAGTTTGCCCTAATATATCCAAGGAGCAGAGACAAAAATATATGAAGATAGAGGAAGTTGCACAAAAAAAGTATGGTAAAAAACAAAAGCTTCAATCCGATGCCTCATCTAGATTTGGTGGCAACACATCTCCATCTCATCGTGGTTCTAGAACCTCTGGCTCTGGATCTAGAAGAACAATAGCAGATTTCCTTGATATTGGAGGTAGGGATGAGGTGGATGCAAAAGTGGCCCGGTTTCTCTATGCTTGTGGTATCCCATTCAATGTGCTTCGCTCCCCTTATTGGCACGATTTATTCAAAGAGCTCTAACACGGTTTACAGATGAATGGTCAAACATTGGGGTATCTATTGTATCAGATGGTTGGACAAATGTTAGAAACCAACATTTGATCAATGTTCTTGATGTTTCTGCTAGCGGTGCAATGTTTCTTGCAACACATGACTCCTCTTCAATTATTGCATCTTCCCAAAACATTTCAGATCTCCTCTTGAAAACAATTAATGACGTTGGTCCTTCTAATGTGATTCAAGTAATCACTGATAATGCAACAAATTGTAAGGGAGCAGGTAAAATCATTGAGCGAGCTCATCCACACATCTTTTGGTATGGGTGTTTTGTGCACACCTTGAACCTTTTGATGCATGATATTGTCAAGCATAGAGATTGTGGATGGATTAATCAGTTGTACAAGAGAGGGAAGCAACTCATCAAATTTATCACCGGGCATACAAGGGTCAATTACTTTTAGAGCACTCACTCTAGGTTGCAACTACTTAAGATTGCAAACACTAGATTTGCTAGCTATTACCTCACCTTTAGGCGCCTATTGAAGGTGAGACAAGCTTTGAATGCTATGGTGATGAGTGATGCATGGGATGAATTGAGCAATGATAGAGAAGGTGCAACAACAGTGAAGGAGACAGTCCTTGACAGTTAGTTTTGGTCATAGGTTCGATTTGTTTTGCAATTTACCAAGCCAATTTATCACATGATCAAGTTTGCAGATTCAGATCGACCAAACATTGGGGAGGTGTATGAGCAAATGGATAGCATGCTAGGGAAGATTAAAGACATTGTTGAGCCTAGAGATGTCAACCTCTATAACCATATTCGTGTAGAGGTGGAAAAACGGTGGGAAATGCTAAATATTCCACTACATGCCTTAGCATATGTGCTAACACCTAAATACTATCATGTATCATGGCTTTCATCACCAACACCTGGTGGTGGGACCAAGAAAAGACCAAACCAAGATCCAGAGGTTCAAGCAGGTTATATGAAAGCATTAGATAAACTCATCCTGGATGAGGAGGAGTGTGACAACATAAGGAGACAATTGAGCCATTACATCCTTAGCAATGGTGCCTTTGGGACCAACCATGCAATTAGAGATCGAGGGAATCTGAGTTCTCTTGAGTGGTGGAGCATGCATGGCGATACTGCCCCACAACTACAACATTTGGCAACACGGGTGCTTTCACAGGTGGTGAACACTTCTTCTGCAGAGAGGTGTTGGAGCACCTACAGTTTCATCCATAACGTTAAAAGGAACAGGTTGAATGTAAGTCGGGTAGAGAGCTTGGTCTATGTTCATTACAACT
>ML813975.1:0-11311 GCA_009831015.1 Picea engelmannii | reverse complement strand
CAATATATATAAAAAAATTATATATATATATAACAGACGCTTCCCGGACGCTTCGCTTCCGAGGATTTTTGGAAAATGACGCTTCCGACGCTCCCGCTTCCTAAAACGCTCCCGCTTCGCTCCCGCTTCTGGCAACACTGCTTCATAGACTGTTTTATTTCCTATGGCTTTTATCTTTTACCAACTGCTTTTACCCCCTAGGCCTTTAGCCCATTCTTCCCATAAGACAAAGTGTAACCCTCAAAGGTCATCCTAATGGCCGGACTAGGGGAATGGGATAGATGTGCGGGATATAAAATGTAAAATGAGAAAATGGTGGGAGCGGACGATGGCTCTGCAAATCCCCTTTGGTGGCTAACCAAAACCCATTAATACAAGCTTGCTAAGTTACCCCATCAATCACCCCAACAATGGTCAAGTGGATTAGTGCAAGATCCAAGCAGTCATCAGAAATGAAAGGAACCTAATGCATATATAAGAAGGTTATAATGATCAAACATGACACATACCATGATACCTTGGACCAATTACCTCATGGAGCAAGAGTCCTCTCTGATGCAAATCCAAACCGATGGTGATGGAAGCTGTTGCTGCTGATAGGACAAATCTGGCGAAGAAGAAGAAAGATGGGCCCTCCAGGGCCATGCTCAGGTCAATCCTGCTCTCTGTACTCCATGTCTAGGACCTGTGGGCCTCGAGACATGATCTCCTAGTTATCCCTAGATATCGGGGATAACAGGAATCATAAGATTCCCTAGGATATAAAATCCTAACAGAGCTACCACGTGATACTCTGACAGACTGTCCTTATCGGACCTTCGGGATCTGCCCAGGAATTATAAGATTCCCTAGGATTATAAGAATCCTAACGGAGCTACAACTACTGATCAGGATACCATAGTATCATCAACACTACTCCCCCTTTTGAGGGAGGTTCTTTCGGACTATACCAAGCTTATCTCGATAGTGCTCAAACTTTACACGAGATAGAGGCTTGGTCAACACATCAACAATTTGTTCATCCGTGCTAACATATTGGAACTTTATGGTTCCTCTCTGCAACATATCACGAATGAAGTGATACCGGATCTCTATGTGCTTCGACTCATCATGGAACACAAGGTTCTCCATCATCTTTATACAACTCTGGTTATCACATAGGATCATGGTGGCTTCCATCTCCAGATCAAATAGATCTGTCAACAACATCTGAAGCTATATGGCTTCACAACTGGCGAAACATGCAACAATGTATTCCGCTTCTACCATGCTCAGAGCAATGCTGAATTGCTCCCTACTCTGCCATGAAGTCATGGCTGACCTCAGATTGAAACAACTTCTTGAAGTGCTCTTTCTATCAGAAACACTTCCAACTCAATATGAATCGGTGTAACCACTCAGTCTGAAGTCATGATCTCTAGTATAATAGAGACCGAAATCCAATGTACCCTTAAGGTATCTCATCATATGTTTTGCAGCAACAATGTGAACACGTTTGGGTTCTACTGGATACTGACTTAAGGCAAAACATATATCTAGCCTGGTATTCGTCAGATACATCACTGAACCAGTAATCTGTCTTAACAGAGTAGCATCAACCAATTTTGACGAGGTATCTACCAGGAGCTTCAACTTCGTTTCCATGGGTGTGTTCATGGATTCACATTTCAACATGTCAAACCTCTTCATTTTAACTACATACTTCCCTTGGTTAAGGAAGATCTTCTCTGTGCTCTGCCAAACTTCAAGACCTAAGAGATAATGCATTTAGGTCTTCCATCAAACTCTGTGGCGAGCTTCTTCTGCAATCTGTGATGAGATTTTCTTCATCTTGTCAAGAATACATCACCTACATATAGTAACATCATTGGCTCATCATTCATAACCTTGAGATAAAGGTTAAAATCAACTTTACTCTTGGTAAATCCCAAGCTCTTCAGGAAACTGTAAATTCTGCCATATCAAGCTCTAGGAGCTTGCTTCAATACGTACAAATCCTTCTTCAACTGGCAGACATGAGTCTTTCTATCTTCAATCTTCAAATCAATTTTTCTCATTACATTGTACCAATCTGGTACACTTGCTCAATTGCAACTCAATCTGCACAAACATGTGCTAGCTCTATGTGCTTTCTGCAAAGCACTATCTGTCGCACTGATTGGGAGTATGTCCTCTCCTCTTTCTGCAACTGTTCCTTCTGGAACTGGGACTCTGCACCTGCACCTGCTCTAAAGTTGAGAATGGTTTCTCCGTTCTTACTGTGACTGTTGAAATCTGGGAGTAATTCCTGTACTCCATCATGGCAACAACTTCATCTGAAATTGAGAGTGGCTCAATAACTGATACTGAAGATAACTCTTCTTCTTTCATGGAGGTAACTCTATCTTTCATTGTAGTCATGTCTCCATGACCCAACTAATGTACTGCACCAACTTCCACTCAATTTTTAAATATGGGGATTGCTCCCCCTGCATCTCATACTATATATGAATCATGGTTGTTCTGGTTGTCTTCATAAATACTGGAACTATTTCTTCAATAAGTGTCCCGTCATAGTCTTCTCCCTCTTGCTGGGAGAATTCTCCGGACACACATCAGGCTTTGAACATCTGCAACATGCTTGATCTGTATAGATCAATCTTGGAAGTCAATATTGACTTCTCTTCTAGTCTCACGGATGAATCCATATCCTAGTCTTTCTGACTGGCTTCCTTCTCTGTTACTGAAACAAGGGAATCTTCCTAGGAGATTTCATATCTCCTAGAAGTTTCTGAAGCTACGATCTAGTCTTCTCACGACATCTGTTTCCCAGTCCTGTAAGTTGTCTCTTCATCTGATCCTTTCTGAGATCAGGCTTACTCACGATTTCTTCTGAGTCTACAAGGACTTCATTATCTCTTACAGGGTATACTTGGTGTTGAATACCAAGTCTTAATATGAAAGACAGAGTCAGGCTTCAAATGAGATTTGCTTCCCTTTCTAATGTTCGGTCATCTTTGGAGCCTTCTACTCGTTTCAATCAATCTTCATATGAGATACTCTGAATTTCAAGAGATAGCTTCTTCTTCATCTTCTTTGGTACATGAGTGTATATGGTCATGTACGTAGTCTGCTTCATGTCTCATATAATATGTTGCCTTCAACAACCTTCACTATAGCTTCCTCAGGGTTATCACCTGTGACCTGAAACAAGGTCAACAAGCAAGAATAATACTCTTTTGATAATAGTAGATAAAACAATAGCACGAATAATCATCATAGTAGCTCCTTTAGAGCTATCACTTGTGACCTGTCTGAAGTAAAGATCAAAAGTAAGAAATACAATACGAAATGAGGTCAACACTCTTATAGTATTGTGGTCAAACATTCCTCCATGGCAACCTGGAACTAACACAAGAGATTTCTCCTAGAGGAGATGTTAGTTTGTATTAGGCAAATGATTACATTAAGCATTTATCTCAATATGCTCACATGCTACCAGGTATAGTACTTTTCAAAGACTAGTTATCAACTTGTCATGCGCAACTTTGAATCTTATCAACTTGATTAATCAAACCTGCAACCTGGGGCCTTGTTCTCAAGAATGAGTGTGCTGCTTTTCTTCCAAGTCTTCTTCACTCAAGATGACGAGTGCTTTCTTCAACCTGTCTTCTTGTTCTAAGACAATATGCTATCTTGACAGAAGGTTGGGTTAGAGAATAAACTCTATGATCTCAACTTTAATCCATCTAATACCTTGACTTTAATTTTGATCAAAGGTTAGTATGATGGTCATAGCTACAACATGCAACACTGATCAAAATAATGTCATAACAAATAGATGCATATCCGAATAATCAAACCTGGGTTGCATTATTCCTTTGAATGTGTTGGATCTTGAGATCCTTCTGGATCTATGGAAAGAGATCCCTTCTCCTGCAAATACCCTTTAAAGCTTAACAATCTAAACATATGTGGGTACATACCTTAGATAGCATTTGCAGGTAGTGGCACCATCTGGTAGCAGCGACAATGATCACGAACTCTTAAAAACTTCAAGGTTGACTGCAACTGGTACTACGATTGATACTTCAACTAGTATTGCAACTGCAATTGATACTGCAACTGGTTCTGAGATTGCAACTGCAACTGCAACTTAGGGTTTTATGAGGAAACCCTAATTTTTCAAATTTCAAATTTTGAAATTTTGATCTAGGGATAGACGCGCTGAGCTGAGGCAAGTAAGCTGGTGCAGTCAGATTTCTGAAAATCCAAATTTTACCCCCTCAAACTTGACCAACGGATTTTTGGATTGGTGCTTCTGGTTTTTTGGTACTTCTGGTTTTCTAGTACTTTTGGTACTCTGGTACTTCTGGTTTTTTGGTACTTCTGGTACTTTGTGAAAACAAGGGTTTCACTTTCTGGGAGATCTACCCACTGAAAAGGTGTAATGAAGGTGCCAAAGTGTTCCTTGGGCTAGGGCATACTTTTCTAGATGGTTTTGAGGCTGAAAACCTTGTTCAATAAAAAGCCCTAATTTTCATGTACGACAACACTGATGTTTTTCTTCTTCTTGTGAAAGATGCTTGTTATCGCGCAGTTTGTAGTAAGGATAAAGGACAGATGTAAAGAGGCAAACTGGCGTAACTGAACCAATCCCACCCAATGTCACCTTGATGGGAAGGTTATTTTTGTTTAGGGAGGTAAGGCCCAGGGGAGACGTCCCCGGTGACCTGGGGTTTTGAGAAGGCGAAGGATTGAAGATAAAAGGTAAATTCCCCCCCTCACAAGTTATTACCGAGCAGATAGTCCGGCTAACAGCCAATAAAGAGAAGTAAACCAAGAGATAGAGATGCACCTGCCCAAGACAAAGCAACGAGAAATAGATATATGCAAGCTTACTCGCTTGGTTAGTACTTCATATAATCAATGAATATCTGATATATATAAGCAATTGAGAAATAAATATTGACAAAGTCAATGTTTGTATAATAACGACGATGTACAATATCACTTCTTCAATAAATGCTGAAAGAGTATGGCATTCAATGTAACAATTAACACTTTATTCAGGTAATGCCTTAAATAACCATTCAATTGCTTAAAAGTAAAACGTTCGCTGCACAATGATGTTTATAGCAAAAGATGATGGCAGCAATAAGTTAGCAAGGTTAGTCTTAAGCTAGGGTTAGAAAGGTTAGGGTTTGATCAAAGGTATTTGAAGTTGTTTTGAAATTACACTAAGGCTTAGATCAATGCGTTCCTAGGGTAAATGGAGTCAAAAGGAGGACGCAGAGGTTGAAGGATCAAGGAAGGTAGTAAGACTAAGGACGGGAGGGTCAAGCCTTGAAGTGTTGCTATGGCAAGGCCTCAAGGACAAAACCCTAGGGGAGAGAGGCTCACTTTGGTGTAGGGGAACCAGGCCTCAGTGCTCTCTCCTTCTTCCTTAGGTCAATGGCAAAAAACGACTAGCTCAGAAAGTAGCATAAAACTAAGACAAGAGGTTTTACAGGCAACGTGTTGCTAAGACAAGGCTTTCCCAACAAACCCTAGAAAAACGACTCATCAAGGTGTAGGGGAACTAGGCCTTAATGTGTCTTTTCCTTCTTAGCCTGATAAGAAAAACAGCTAGCAATGAAGAGGGAGAAAAGAGTGTTGCTAAGGCAAGGCTCATTCTCTCTTCAATAAATGGCTCAAACTCTTGACGGGGACATGAGTCAAGGACCTACAATGTGTGCTTGTCACCTAGGGTTGATTCAACAAATCATAACAATAGATGCAAGAAATAACAATACAACCATTCAATTAAGAAGTTTTGCAAACCCTAGTTGTAACACCTTCCACCAAGAGAAAAGCCAAAAAATGCCTTCCTTCAACAAGTGCGCCTCACAATTTCAGCCAAGAACACCAAGTCTAGCGCAAATTTCAGACCTCACTAAGGAATGAGTGAGTGATGATGAAAAAATGCGAGTAAAAACCCTCAATTTATACTGTACCATGACCTAATTTCACTTGTAGGTCATAAAAAGGCCGACAAGGCCAAAATACTAAAAATCATACTGTTTTTACATTAAATGCTTAAATTAAAACCTAATCAAGCTAAAGTGAGACGTCATGCCCCTTTAAGGGTGACATTAGCCCCTTCCAGGGCAAATGTAGCATCTTGGAGCAAAATGTTAGCCCTCCATGGGCTTCTCCAACCTGACACACGTGCCAACTCTGCCAAATCTGTCTCCCAAGATGTCCATAAGGCTGGATGACGTCATGATCATCATGGGTGACGTCTTAGGCCTTCCAGGGTCAACGTTCCAATGGAGAAGGCACAACCCCCCTAGGTCAAGCTCTGCTAGGGTGCCTCTGGTGGAACGTCCTCCTCTTCTCCGGTGCAAAGCCTCTGACCATCTTTGTCCTGCCTCTGCCCCTTGATGGGGTCTCAACATGCATCTGGTGGGCTCTTCAGCCCCATGGAGGTCCGAACTGATCATCTCCCCATGTGTACCGGTCCAACATGGTACCTGTTTGTAGGGCATGATCCTGCACATCAACAGCTACGCCCTACATGGGCTCATAAGTCACAGGGATCATAGCAATGTCAATCACATCTCATCATCAATATTATTAAACATGTGCATAAAACCCCTATTATCCCAGTTAAAAGATCAAAGACATTATACAAGCCTGCAATACAAGTTTGGGGAAAGTGACAGGGCGTCCTATTGGGCTAGTGTCCACTGGAAGAGGAAAGTTTCCGGAAGAGACCTCATCTGAGCCATGCAAGTGGGTGATGTGGATAAGGGATGTCCATGCAAGTGGGTGCAATGAGAGCAGAGGGTGCAAAGCTTTACCTGTGGGTGCCTTTGTAGAAGGCGAGCTGCACCTGTCCTGGATGCAATTTTTTCCAAGCCCATTCATGTCTTTTATTCTTTATTCTTCATTCTTTTATTTTTTATTGCTTTTTCTTCAAGAGGCTAATCAGGGGACACTGCCTTGGCGTGGTGACCAGTGGTGACAGTGTTGCCCATAAGTACTTTCACAGAAATGAGAAGGCTGGCTCGTGATGAGACCCCCTTTCCCTTGGCCATGCAACCAAGGGTCACTACCCTGGCGTGGTAACCAGTTGGTGGTAATGTCATACTGCTAGGTACCCATGGACCTAATACGCTGGCTCGTGATGAGACCCCCTATCCTCTGACTAGGTCTTGTTTTATTATTTTACAGGTCCCTCTTGTTTCTTGCTAAGAAGCCTTTTATTACTTTCTCAGGGATCCCTGGGTAAAGCATCTCGAGGTTTTATTCCAAGGCTTTTATCTTTTGCCAGCTTGCTTTTATCTTCTGGGCCTTTAGCCCCTTTTTCCCACTAGGTAAGGTGCAATCCTCAGATGATAGGTCAACCCATTGCCCGGACAACTGTAATGGGATAGGTGAGCGGGAAGCAAGATGAAAAAGTGGTGCTATGACGGGAGCAGACGATGGCTTTTCAGAAATCCCCCCAGTGGCAAACCAGAACCTACGGACACAAGCTTACTAGGGCATCCTGTCAATCCCCCCAGACATGGTCAAGCGGGCAAGTGTAAGATCCAAGCATTTGTTAGAAACAAAAGGAATTAAATGCACATATTCAAAGGTTTTGAAGATCAGAGTGACACATACCATGATACCTGGACTCATTACCTCATGGAGCAAGAACCATCTCTGACACAAGACCAAGCCAATGGTGATGGATGCTGCTGCTGCTGACAAAGTAGAGGCGCTGAAAGGGAGAAAAGATGGGCCCTCTAGGGCCATGCTAGAGTCGATCTGGCTCTCGGTACTCCATGTCTAGGACCTGTGGGCCTCGAGACATGATCTCCTAGTTATCCCTAAAAGTGGGGGATAACAATGCTCTCTTCAGCTTAGCTCTGTTACCATGTTAAGGTTTAAGATATTATTAGGTTTCTTTTCAATTCACTAGATAACCATAGCATAGATAGGATCACTAAGAAATACACAATCAGAAGAGACACATCATTTATTTTGGGAAACCCTCATGGGGGAGAAAACTCAGCAAAAACTTCATTAATATAGATAGCCAATACAATGCGAAGAGATAACTCAAACAATACTGAAAGTCCTCTCCCAAGAATGCACCTCTCTCTCTCTTCCTTCTTCTCCAACTGCAGCTCCAAACTTGCGCTCTGATAAACAAGCGAGTGAGCAAACAAATGAGGCGCTAGCCTCTCTTATTTATACAATCTAGTAGGTGCTGAACTGGGGAGTCTTTTCACTGGCAGGGCCGACTTCTCATTCTGGGTGGTTATAACCACTTTAATATATTCAGAGTGGTTATAACCACTTTAATATATTCTGGGGCCGTCTTTTCATTTAGCCCATTACAATTAGGGTTTTACCAATCTGCAAAAGGGGATTTGGTCATTTACAATATCTGACATGATCAATCCACAAAAGGGGATTGATCTAATGAATAATACATCAATAATAATTAGAATACTCTTTGCAGTTACATTATTTCAACACCTTGGTTATAATCTATGGAAAGAAAGGGGCCGCCCGTTTTTAGAACCTAAACCAAGCCACATTATTAAAGTTACTCAACGACTTTAATTTATGATATAGGACTCGTAAAGGAAGGAGCCATCACCCATGTGTTTGTTGGAACATCATTGGAGTCAAAGTATATGCGGTTGATACATGTTTTCAACCATGATATTTCACTTGTGAAATCATACAAGAGGGGCTGCCACCTAGCTTAAGTTCATACGACATGTGAGAATGTAACGGACATGAAGCTTTCAATCACATGGGGGTGTACTTGTTGAGAAAAATATTAAAGGTTAAACAAAGCCATGGCTGTGACATCATGGGGCCGCCCCCTTTTCTTACTCATATATGCTTTCGATGGGGGGACACTTGATAAAGGGGATATATCTCATTTGATGTAGAACGAGGATGCCACACGTGGATCCAATCTTGTTTATGAGCCACCATACTTCATATTTATGGTCCACACAAACTTTGACGTGGAGCCCCTCAACTTTAATATGTGAACCATTGACCTTGAATGATGTATGGGACTGAGCCTCCTTTTGGTGCCATTGGCCGCCATATTATATTTCTCCATTGTCTTCATTGCAATTAAAGTAAAGGGTCGATCAATATTTCACATGGTGTGCATTCTAATGCATACATGGATGGAGTCCCCACTAAAGATTGTTGGATTGATGTTTTTGATGGGATGTGTATGATGAACCTTGGACGTGGAACCTTAAACCTTTGATGGAGCTATACAATGCATGGATAGGGTGACATTTATGGAAGCTGTGGACCAGCTAAACTATGGTTTGGCTTCCTTGGTTCATGTGTAGCATGGGGCTGTCCCCTTCATTGGATGTAGCGGATTATTATGGCCATCGTCCAAATATTCATGGAGTTGTTACAAATTTGTTGGATCAATCCCTTAGAAGTTGGTTTGTGGACACTTGGAGGACAAGGTCAATTTGCCACAACAAGGAGGTTGTTAGCATCTTCGCTCTATTTTTGGAATGTTGTTGTAACTAACTCCATTTTTATTCATTGTTGAATTAGCTCTTGGAGTTAGTTAGACATGGGCTTCATTGAGGATTGTTTCCAAATTATTTTATTGTAACCTCCTAGAGGAGATTGAGAATCTCAACAAACTCTTTCTACTTTTAGTAAGAGGTTTGTTAGAGAAGACTATTTTATGATTATTCCTAGGAGAGGTTAATGGATCTAGGAAAACAATTCACATTTTATTTGTATGAGGAGTTAGAGCTTAAACCTATACAAGGGTTTGTTGTCTCCATTTGCAACTTGGATTGGAACTCAATGATTAATGGAAGAACTCGTGAGCAAGCTAGTTCCAAGCATCAGAGTGAAGGTAACTTTTGTCTTAGTTATGATTTCATTGATGTACAATTTATTTATGTGTGGCAAATGTTCTAGGCGCACCTTTGGCAGATGTTGTTTACAAGTTAGATTGTGAAAGCTCAATCTAAGAGCACCTGGTTTCTGAGAAGAGGAGCTAAAGCCTTAGATCTCCTATTGTGAGTGAAATCTTGTGCCTTGCCTTAGGGAGAAGGGGTTTAAAGCCTTAATGTCCTTTGCGAGTAAAGCTTAACTTCTCCTATGTTTAGTTTGGTTGTGGAGCTCCTATTGTGAGTCCCTTCCCTTTTATCCTTGTAACAATTTGTTTGCGAAGTTGGGGGTTAATGTTTTTCACATCAATTGATTGCTTGTTGTCCCGTAAACCATTTTAGAACCGCCCTCTTAGATTGCATTCATGACTTCCATAGCCCAAGCAATAAGGCACTGAATTTCCTCTTTCATCCATCATCTCCAATCCAACCTTTTTTCCTTTTCATTTCATTAGGGAAGATCCCCTTGACTAGGGCCATCCTTTGTCTAAAGTGCAAAGGAGAGTTGGTGAGGTGACAATGGCCAACCTCTTAGTTCCACAAGTCTTCACTTAGGTGTTGGACTTTACATCTTTGGGTGTGAGATTGTGTGGTAATAGGAAGTACAATTTGAGCCGATTTTTTTGAATGGCTATAGTACATATTTTGGATCACCATTGAGCAAATTAGAAGCCCTCAAGGTTGGTGTTCAAAGACAACCCGGTATTTTAATGAACAACAATTAACTTTCTTTCATAAGTTTAATTTTTTAATTGATATGTACCGGGGCCAAATGTCATGTAATTATAGATAAAAATATATCTTGGAGATTGGTAGGAAACTTGTAGTAAAACATCATGTGTCCTGTTATCGCGTAGTTTGTAGCAAGGATAAAAGCTTGAGGTTTAAAGGTCAAACTGGCGTAACAGGTACCAATCCCACCCAATGTCACCACAATGGGATGGTTCTTTCTCTTTAGGGAGGTGAGGCCCAGGGGAGACGTCCCTGGTGACCTGGGGTTTTGAGAAGGCAAGACAAGGATAGATTCCCCCCTCACAAGTCACCACCAAGCAGATAGTCTTGGCTAAACAACCAATAATAAAGTAAAACTCCCAAAGATATACCTGCCTGAGACAAAGCAACAACAAACGATATATGCAAGCTAATTCAATGGGTTAATACTTCATATAAATGGATAACTATCTGATGAACATATAAGCAATTTTAGCAATAAATATTGACAAAGTCAATGTTTATAAATAGCAATGAAAATTGTCACTTCACCAATAAATACTGGAACAATATGGCATTCAAAGTAATAAATCAACACCTCATTTAATTTATGCCCTTAATCATCATTCAATTGTTTATAAAACAAAACGTTTGTTGCACAAAGGTAATAATAGCAGGGTATGACGACA
>ML813974.1:90160-100652 GCA_009831015.1 Picea engelmannii | reverse complement strand
GAGGTTCTTCTGGCTTCCGCTATCAACAATAAAATGCAGCGGGGTCCCCTTCACCCACATATGTGAATGAAAAAGGCGCTCCCCCTCTTCTGGATCTGTTGGTTCTTCTGGTTGAATTGTTGTGGTTGCGACAATAGCAGTGGGGTCTGCATCGATGATCTATCTTTTACCAGTATTTTCAGAATCAGATTCTGAATTAGGGTTCGGCTCCTTGTCTTTGATCTCAGCCACCAATGACTATTTTAAGCGACATTCGTTGGTGTTGTGCCAGGGGATTTTGTGGAAATCACACCATTTTCTGGTGTCCTTCTTTGTCTTCCCGTGCCCTTCTTTTCCTGTGGCTTGGACTGGTTTTCGGGAGACTGTTTGTTAGGGTTGTCTTTGTCATACTTTGGTTGTTGTGGATTTGCAGACCCGAACTCCCGTTTGTTCTGGTGCTTAAATGTTTTCTCGATTTTAACAACATATCGATAGGCAGCACCGAGTGATGAGATGTCCAGAAAATCCATTTCAGTTTGGATGTATCTGTGTAGAGCCCCACGGTATTTCAGAACCAAATGTTGTTTAGAGTCTTTGATACCCAGCTTGGTGTGCAAGGTATGGAAGCTATTGGTGAACTCCGGAACTGATTGGCCCTTCTCTTGCCATAGTGTGGTCCATCTCATGTACTAGTCCTCATAGTTGCCAACAGGGTAGTACTGTTCCTTTACCGCATCCACAAAAAATTCCCAAGTGGGCTCGGCCCCATATATTCCAGAATCCTCTATGGAACTCTGCTCCCAGTAAGTTTCCCACCAATGTTTGACATG
Source organism: Picea engelmannii (assembly GCA_009831015.1). Lineage (NCBI taxonomy): Eukaryota > Viridiplantae > Streptophyta > Pinopsida > Pinales > Pinaceae > Picea > Picea engelmannii. The sequence goes on along the minus strand of ML813974.1, from coordinate 99,843 downwards.
GGGAGAGCCTTAAGGAGTGCGAAGGTGATATTTTCCTTTTCGGAAAAATTATGAACAGATAAATAACCTTCTAGCAGATTTAACCATTTATCTAGGGCATCTGCATCTATTTGACCTTCAAATACGGGGATATCAAAATTAACCTATACCTTGAAAGGTGAGGTGCCTCCAAAGTGGCCGCTTGATGAATATGCGCCTGATGCTATCGACAGGTGTTGAAGGATGTGGGAAAAATTCTCCATCATTTCGTCCATTTGTCACGTGAGAGCTTGCTCAAGCAATAGACTGATAGGATCGTCTACTCCATCGTTTTTCTTTTCTTCCGCCATTGAGGGTTTCTTGGGTGTGCGAGAGTGATTTTCTTCAAGAGAGACAATCTCAAGACCCAACTTTCTATACTCGGACCTCATCGGGGACATGCACTGAAAAAACAATCAAGAGCAGCCTTCTCTGATACCACTGATCCGGATTATTTTCGGCACGAAATGAGAGCAGAGATATAATAAAGAAATGCACAGAGATATTGCAGATATTCAATAATATAACAGAAATTTATCATAGATGCAACCATAAACACATATATATACTAATACATGATTTCTATTCATCAAAGAAATGTACAGAGACTGTAAAAATACAGAGTGAAAGACTCGCTAGAATGGTGGCAACTTATCTCTGAGAAGAGATGTGATGGCTACTCGCATTCACAAGAAGATGGTTACAATGAGGCTCTGAAGGCCCTTTTACAATAAACAAGAATTCCAAAAGTCCTAGACATCCAAAAACCTAACCCTAGGAGATGAAGCGCAAAAAGTCATGTGGGCCCCGTTTGGGTAAGTTGGTGCATCAACTTCCCGGGGTCGTAACTTTTGCATACGATCTCCATTTTAGGTGTGTGATAGCTCGTTGGAAAGGTATCATCAAGGAGATTCATTTTGGGGGCTCAATCATGCCTTTGGCTATCATTGAGAACCTCTATCTAGAAAAACCTTCATTTAGGCCCTCAAAATGGCCCCAGAAGTTAAAACCTGCTAAAAATAGTAAATTGCCAAAATTGTTAGAAAGCCATTTTGAGCCATTTGGAAAAGGTGGTTGGCCATCGATATCCACCTAGATCATCAGGGGAGGCTTATAGCCGTTGATCTCCCTTTGGAGGGGAACTTCGGAGATTACGGAGTTTCGGGGATTTGAAAGGGAGAGGAAGAGACATCGCATCGCGATTCCCCGAATCACAAAAAGCCGATAAGTGCCTTGTCAATTTAGCGCATGGTCATAGAACAGGGTCATGTGGAAAAGACCCAAGCGGGGATCTTTTCACTCGCCAGCCCTTTTGGGGTTCGCCATTTCGGCATTTTGGGGTTTGCAGAGTTGAAAGACTCGACTCGCTTATATCGTTGAGTAGAGAAATGTGAAAAGGTGCCTAGTTGTTTGGCCTGTGGTCATAACCAACGATCACATGGAGGTGGAAAGCCTGCTCTAAGCCCCATAGGACTTCAGGGATTCTGTCCCTCGATAAAAGGCGAAAAATTTATTATGGCGTAGTGGGTATCTTACACTCGTGTAAATCTAAGACCTATAAGATAAACATTCAAAAACATTCATTTTGGAGTAGAAATTACTACGAGTCTCTGGTGAAAATACTGAAAGGTTTCCCTTGGAAGCATTTTTGTAAATATGTATGCCACTTGCTATTTTTTGCCCACATATTTAACTCTGATGTTCTTCTCTGCAACCTGTTCCCGTAGAAGGTGATACTTTATTGGAATGTGCTTCGTCTTGGAGTGCATCACTAAGTTCTTTGGGATACTGATGGTGCTTGTATTATCACAATAGATTGGAATGGGATCATCATACTCAACTTGTATATCTGTCAAAGTTTGTTTCATCCATAGAACCTGAGTAAATCATCCTGTTGCTGCAATATAATCTTATTAAGATATAGATAAATATACTGATGATTGTTTCTTTCTTAGCCAAGATACTAAACACTCACCTAAGTAAAACACTGGTCCACTGGTGCTTTGTCGGTCATCAATGCAACCTACCCAATATGCATCTATGTAGGCAATAAGTGATAGATCCTTTCCTTTTGGATACCATAATCCAAACTCTTTTGTTCCTTTGAGATATATGAAACTCCTCTTCACTTCTAATACATGTGATTCCTTTGGTGGTGCTTGAAATTGAGCCACCTGTCCAACTACCTACATTACATCTGGTCTGGATGTCGTTACATATAGTAAGATACCAATCATTGACCTGTGTTTCCTCTGTTCTGTAAAATTTGAATCATCATATTTGTTCAACTTGCAACTGGTTTGCATAGGAGTGGTAACTAGTTCGCAATTTTCCATTCTGAACCTCTTTACAATTTCTCTGATATACTTAGATTGAGAAATAAAAATTCCTTGGTTTCTTTGACGTATCTGAAGATCTAGAAAGAAGGATATTTCTATGAGTAATGAAATTTCAAATACATTATGCATATCCTTTGCAAATTTATGGCTTAACATGTCATAAGTACTTCCAAAAACAATATCATCAACATAAATTTCAATAAAATACTACCTTGAGTTACCTTGATGTAGAGGTTGTTGTCTGCACTTCTTTTCCATAGCTCGTAGGGATTTTTGACATTGGTGTTTCTGATCATTAATCTTTTTTGAATATGAATTGTTGTATGCACTGTTTGTGTTCAAAAAATATCTGTCAATTTGGAATCCATGCTCTCATATACTATCATATATCTTTCCAAACCTGCTAAGTGTTCTTAGGAATCCATCTCTGTCCATACTGTCCAATACTATGCTACACAATTGTCCATAATTTTGACTCATATGTCACTGTACTATAATGAAGTACTACTACAACTGATTAATCTATCATATTGTACTTATGCTAACTTAATGCACTGAATCTTTCTACTCAAATTCTACAAGATGCTCGAAGGATGGTTCTCTGGTCTGTCTCATCTACCACATAGACTCCCCCTGTCTATTATTCATATTATCTGGGAGTCTCTAAGCCAGATGGATCAGAGCAATTATTGCTCTGAAGTGTATTCATCATCATCTTCATTAGTAGATTCATCATCTCTCTGAGATTTGACTTTTTTCTTTCTGTCTATGGATTCATCTTTCACTACAGCTCCTAAAAGTACAATCTCTTGAACCTATTCCTTATTTAGATGTCCTTCTTTTATTTCAGTTATTTTCCAAACCTTTCTTTATCTGACATCTTTCTTTTTCTTTGTAGAATTTTCTTCATCTCATTTTATTTCCAGTCTTGCGATCTCTGGGATATGGTCTTTGTTCACCTATTCTTCGTGTTTTCTTATACATACTTTCTTATATATGATATCAATGTTCTCTTCCATGGAAGTGTTGATCGTGCTTCTAAAATCACTAGCTATGTGTCCATAGTTATGACATTTGTAACATTCAATGTTATGTGGGGCCACATAGGAATTTTTTTCTTGAACGTTTCTTTTATAATCCCTGCAATTTGCAACCTTATGTCTAAAATTAGTATAGTAAAAACAATGACCATAAAAGAAATTTGCATACCTAGGAGTGAATGATCTTTTTTGTGGTGTAGTCCTTCTGAATTTCTACCTTGACTGATCATGATCATCATTGAAGCTTATTTGTGGCTTGAACATGGATGGTCTTCTTGAATATGTATCTTCAATAGTTTTCTTAGATTTTGGTTGACCGTGATTCCTTCCTTTGAGTACTTCTACATAACTATTTCTATTTTCTTCATTATTATTTTCTAGCAACCTAGAGTGCTTCTCTTCATTCTCTATAACTGATGTGGATGTTTCTCTCTCTTCAACGTTCTTGTTGAGATTGACAATTTTACTTCTCAATGTAAAAACTTCTTCTTCAATCTTCTCAACCTCTTCTTCTTTCTTCATTATCTGAGACTTCATGATTCTTCTGTTCTTTTCGCTTCTTCAAGATGGACTTTTAATGTGATTATTTCTTCTTCAAGTCCTTTCTCTTCTTGACCAAACTGTGCATCAAGATGGTTTAGATCGTTAGTTCTTTCCTTTGATCTGTCAATATCTTCTCTCACATTTTTGCTTCTTCCTTTTGTGCTACTATGTTGGATTCCAAATACTATTTTTCATCTTTAAGATTTTCTTTGATCTTTCTGGCATCTTCTAGCCGAGTTCTTAAGTTCTTGATGACCTATTGGGCTTCTTAAAAAATGTGAGCACTTTCCTTTTGTTTCATCAATTCCTTCTTAAGTGACTTGTTTTCTTCTCGTTCTTTTCTTAGTTCATCTAAATCACTAATTAATTCTGCTTCATAATGGTATTCCTTTTCAATTAGTTTTTCCGTCTCATTTCCTTCATGGAATTCAATTTCAAGATGTCTGTGTTTTTCACAATTAAAGAAAAACAAAGTACCTCTATTGATTATGTACTCTTCATATTCTAAATCTATTTGACATGGTGACCATATTTCTTCTTGATCTGTACCCGCATCTTCTTTGGCATTTTATGAATCTGCGATGGGTGAAGAATATATTTCATGTAACTTATCCCAAATTTATTTGGTTGATGAACATTTACCAACCTTTTCTCTTACCGGATTAGGTAATCCTTCCTAGATGAAATCCATTGCTATTTTTTTATTCTTCTTCAATTCCTTCTTGGCTAGAGTCTTTGCCCTTTTTGAACTATCATATCCTGTAATGACTGATAGCCAAATATAATACCCCTGTGCCTGTAAAAATACTTTCATCCTTCCACTCAATAACTTTTACTTTAAACCATTATGACCATTAAATAATAGTACTCCATTCTCAGAATAATCCATGATCTCCTTCCAATGGTTAAACTATTTCCTGAAAGAACTTGATCTGATACCAATTGTTGGATTATTGAGATGGGGGTTGAATCAGTAATAGAGAAATTTAATCCTTTTTAACCATAAAATGCAAGTGTTATATCAATGTAGAATTATCATACAATAGTTGCATAGTACTTAAACAATGAATAAATGACAAATCATACACACAAACAATACACCAGTGTTTTTACATGGAAACCCAAAGCGGGAGAAAAACATGTAATGTTTTTTCTTATGTCTTTAAGAATTACATTCATTGGAAGCACCAAATTCCTTTATTTTCCAGCTACAACTGGAAGGAGGCCCCAACCCCCTAGTTTCTCAGGATACAACCTGAAGGAATCTCCAACTCCCCAATTCTCTGGCTACAACCAGAAGGAGGTTACAACCCCCTATGTTCTATGGCTACAATCGAAAGGTGGCTACAACCACCTGTCCTTGCCTCGTCCAACCGCCCTGATGTAGAAGTAGAATGATGGAACCACTTTCACACTATCACTGTAAGATATACTGCTGTAAAACTGTACCAATCAACCTATAATCAACCTGTAACAACCTGTACCAATAACCTGTTCCAACATGTACCATACATCAACCTGTACCTCAACCTATACCATAAACAAATGCAACAACCATGCACCAAACCTATACAAATAACCTGTCCAAACAACCCGTAATCAACTTGTACCATAAACAAGTGCATCAACCATGCACCAAATATGTACCAATCATGCATCAAATACACATAAAGTATGACTCATCAATATGTACCAACATCATCAACTATACACCTCATGTATGTGCCAACTCATCAACTACTTGTCTCAACCATGTACCCAACATGTACCTCAACCATATACCAAATACATATACCAATTTAACCATCAAAATTTCTCTAGAAATACATCTCACTATCGATAACCAAATACCATAAACCATTACATCAAACCATCACTAGCATATTTGGGTCATTTTGCGACGGCTGGTTCGATGCTATTGCGACGTTATGTCATTGATATTGTGACGAATCTGGAGTCTCTGAAATATCATTTTATGTGACGTGGCATTTGCAATGAACTTGAACAAATGTCACAAAAGAAACAATACAGGCAAACAATGTGAAACCAAGATTTCGTCTAAATTGCGACAATAACTTTTATAGCAAAAATGTCGCATCAATAGAAGTCGTTGTCGCATATGCAACGATAACTTTTCATTGTTTATATAGAAAAACTATCACATCAATAGAAGTTGTCATCGCAGAGGCGACGACAACTTTTCATTGTTTATATAGAAAAAACGTCGCATCAATAGAAGTTGTCGTCGTACATGCGACGACAACTTTTTGTTGTTTATATAACAACACTTTGCATCAATAGAAGTTGTCGTCGCACAGGCGACGACAACTTTTCATTGTTTATATATCAAAACCGTCGCATCAATAGAAGCTTTCGTCGCACAGGTGACAACAAATTTTTGTTGTTTATATAGAAAAATCGTGACATCAACAGAAGTTGTCGTTGCATAGGAGACAACCCAAATTTATATATATATATATATATATATATATATATATTGGGCTACAATTTTGATATTAATATTAATATTACCATAATAGACTTAATACTAGTCTATTATATGAAAGTTCACAATCATTCACATGATAAGTTTCAAAAGCATAACTAAAATATGTTTCTCTCTTTCATATGGTAGCTAACAACAAGAGAAAATATGTATTATACCATGTCATACATAACACTATTGCACACTTTCTATATGATCATTCCATACCTACTCATTATGAAGAGTTGCATACAACCCACTCAAAATTATCATTCAAAGTAAACAACATGGCATAATCTTCAAGATGAAGACAACTAGTTAAAAATGGTATTATCCAAAGCATAACAAGTACAATTTCATGTTCAACAATTAAACACATCCATGCATTCATATCAATAGACATGCATTCAAATTAATAGACATATACAATCCTATTCATGAATAATAACCTCACTTTGCATAAATAAGAGGTCTACTCATTCAATGCATACATGACACTCAAGGGTGGTTACAACTAACTCTTGTTAACAATACAAATATACCACCAAATATTATTGGTTTTACATCAATCAAACTCATTCATAGTATCCCTAAGACAAATTTCTCTTACCAGACATCTACAACATCGTGGATGAAAGGTATATTCAATTTTAAAAATGACAATCTTTAGGAACAAGGTTAATACATTTAAACCCATATACACTAAATAAAGGTAAGGATCATCAATCTATCAACCTCTTAACCTTCTAGGTAAACAACCCATCAATCAATAGGCCATTGAACATGTGAATCAATAATGCATAACATTTATACATGTCAAAACCTCCAAAGGGTGGACACCATTAAGTATTGATGCTAATACCAATGAATGATCAAATATAAGCACTTACATCAATATTAGACATCTTCATACTGGTTACAAAATAATCTCTAATTAACAACTTCATATAGTTGTGAATATGAAGGAAAAAACTAGTGAGCCTAGCAACCATAGGGAAGCCCCCTTGACTTGGGTCTACACTTTATCTAAAGTTCAAAGGAGAGTTGGTGATATGACAATGGCCAACATCCTAGTTCCACAAATCTTCAGCTAGGTGTTGGACTTTACATTTTGGGTATGAGATTGTGTGGAAACATTTTTCCACCATTGTCGAGGATAAAGTTGGTTTCCTAGAAAACATCAGTAGATTAGCTACACCTTTTGGATGAGGGTGCATTCTTGAAGATATATTCTCATATTGACGACTCCATTGAGGGAATAGGTCTTTTTCTCTTTTCATATTTGAATAATTGTTGTTTGTAGGTGAAGCAAACAACAATTGAAGACATCAAAGATTCACCTTGGTAAATCCACTCATCTCTATTTGGAAAGTATGAAGGTATATCTTGTAGATTTTATTTTCAGATTTGGTATTTCATGTTGAAGAGTTGTAAAGAATAATGTCTCCTTGGGAATTTCATGAGTATATCATGCTCTAGATGTAGAGAAAATTCAAGGGTACCCAAACCATTATTCTGGAACGAAATGGTTAGAAGAACTTCCAAACTTTAATGGTGATGCCCATTGTGTTATTCATCATGTTGTATCATTCTTGCAATATGCTTCAGAAATCAATGTAATACATGATGATCTATTAATGAATCTATTTTTACATTATTTGGAAGGAGAAAAAAAGTCTTGAGTAAAATATTGTAGTGATCATACGGAGATTTCATCTTTTGCATATTTTTTCAAAATCTTCTTCAAATGTTGGGGTCCTCACTTGCAAAAGTTTGAAGATGTTATTGAAACTCTACAAGAAAATGAAGAAGCATCCCAAGCCTCCAAGCATGAATACCAAGAGCTTAAAGAGAATGATGATGAAGAAGATCAAGAGCCACCTCTTAATCCCATACATGAAGATTTCAATGAATATATTGAAGATCGAGCTCAATGTCCTATTGAAGGCCAAAGACACGAAGATGAAAGTGAAGATGAAGAAGCATACATCTCCATTGAAGATAAATAGGTCATTGAAAAGCCTTTTCACGAGTCCAACCATGAATATTAAGAGCATGAAAAATAATCTCTTTCATCCACTTCATGAATTCATGAAAAAGAAGTTTGGGTAAACTATGATTTTATTCAAAATCTAAAATTAATGACACATCTATTGAGGGTTTTGAGGAAAATTTATATTCGAATTTAACTTTTTATACATCTAATGAAGACATGGGCAGCCAAGAACATATACATTTTTAAAATTTGTATTATGATTTGGATAGATTCTATTAGGAATTCTTAGGAGATCCAATTTATGATGCATCTAGAAAAGAGAGTGTAGATTTTGAGTTTATTGGGCAGTGTAGTATAAGAGAATCAAGTTCAAATAATCTTCATGAAAATTTAGAAATTTTTATAACATATTTCCAATAATGTTCACATGCACATAATTCATAAAATTTCAATTTTAATTAACTATTTAGCACAGAAAATTTCTAGCCACTTTCATCTCTTGAAAATGATGAAGTTTAATGTAAAATACAAGCTGGAAATAATGTTTTTCATGCTGGAAATCATATGGGACAACAAGATACACATGTAGACATATCTTATAGAAATTTTCAGCCATCACATATGGACTAGCAAGCCATTACATGCACTCATAAATTAATTTCCAGATCTGGGAATGCATTTTGTAACTTGTTTTCATACTCTTCCAAAGATAGTGTTGTAACGGAGAAGCCTAGAATTTCAGATCTTGAGGATAGTGAAGAGAATGATCCTATTTTTGATGATGTACTTTATCATCAAGATGAATATTCCATCCCTATCCAACTTTTGATAAATAATGTTGTAAAGAGTGCATGCCATCTTGGGTATGATTTTGATGGTCTTCATGATGATTTTCAAGTGTTCAACCAAGCATCCATGAAGATTCCAACTTTGTTGTACATGATGATGAATGTATTCCTATTTTGGTTCATAGCCAAATATAAGGGAAGGACTATTTATGTAAAAAAACAACTTGGGTGGCTCCATTGGTTGTATGATTACACTTAGCTCTTGCATTTTTCTCATGTAGAGTAGGAGTAGGAGGAGGCTAATTACTCTACCCTCTTGTCGCTTCCCACATCTTGTACATCCTATGGGGTGATGTGTGTCCTTAGAAAAAAATTTCATATAGGAAATGGAAAGTTGTGTTCATAATGCAAAGCATTCTTTTCCATCTCCATTCAAGTCTCATCAACACCATTAGAATGTGTTTTTTCAACGAA